>JAGDQP010003044.1:76865-97849 GCA_022664845.1 Lepisma saccharinum
GATAGAAATGAATGAACTGAATACGATTTGCGGTGAAAGTACTACAGCGAATTACAGTTGAGAGCATCAGCTCTGCAGCTGTAATGAATTTCCAGAATTTTGATACTAAAATTAAACTTATGGTGTTTTATGTTAGTTATTGAATGGTTAGACAAGACAAGCGCCATACGATGTCGTTTTGAGCTCGAAATCAATTAATTTCTCAATACTTCATTGAATCACGTTCGTAATATAAATGCATTGTACAACAATATGCATTTCATTGTATTTCATTGTTACGGGCAAAATTGTTAATCACCCAGCAACTATTCCTTCAATTTGAGTACAGCTTTAAATAATTATAAGAAATTATCGATTTTCTGCTTGAACGTAAGTAAAATGTAATCTTAATTCTATTGTAGTATGATATTTGGTATTTTAAGCTAATAAAATTGAAGTTCCATTTTGTTTACCAAATACAATGCATTTTTGGTAGAATAGAATTTAATTAATTTAATTTAATTTAATTTAATTTAATAATAATTTAATTTAATAAATTTTCTACATCCGTTGACAGCATTTAGCTGCATAGAGATGTCGTCAATACATTAGTTTTGCTTAAAAATGACATGAAGTAATTTGTAAGAACCATTGAGGTCAGATATACACATATAAATTCCATTAATTATTGTTCTTATATTGAAGTACCAAATTGCATATAATAAAGCACCCATTCACCTACTCTCGTTACATTTATATAATACTCTAGTTTACAATAAGAGCAAGAGAAGATCAAACGTTACAACTAAATAAAAGCAAATAAAAATAAATAATACATAAAAAACAAGTCAGTCAGTACATTGCCTAAAATACATCATTACTTAAATAGGAATGTATCTCATCCAGAGAGTAACGCTCGCAGTTTATTAAAAAAATTTTGATAACGCGTTTGAAGTTAATAACATTAAGATTTTTAACAGTATCAGGAAGTTAACAAAAAAATTTTATCCCCTGCCTTAAATAGGATTTTCGTATTTTTTCAAGGCGTGTAAAAGGCAGTGTTATTTGCTTTATTCTTGTATTGTGCGAATGATAAGAACTAGTCAACATGCTAGGATTTACTTTAACAAAAACTAAACATTGGTAAATAAAAAGACATGGTAGTGTCATAACACCTAAGGATTTAAATATACCACGGCATGAATCACGATTTGATTTACCTAATATAACCCGAAGTGCCTTTTTCTGTCATGTAAAAACATCTTTGGCTCTAGCAGCTCCTCCCCAGAGTAACAATCCGTAATTGATATGACTTTGTATAAAAGCGTAGTATGGTAATTTTAAACAATTTAAAGAAATAGACCCTTTTAATCGACGTAATAAAAAAATATTCTTGCTTAATTTATTAGAGAGTACATCGATATGGGTATTCCACGTTAGTTTTTCATCCAAATGCATACCAAGTAGTTCTATAGATTTTGTCTTATTCAGATTAGAAATATTAGAATTAAGTGAGAGGAATAAAGTTTCTGTTTTATCCTCATTTACAATCAAATTATTATTTGTGAATCACATTTGAGCAAGTTTAAGCAAATTTTATGTTTCATTTTTTAATATTTCTAAATTTTTGTTACACGTTACTATTGTAGTGTCATCAGCGTATAATATAGGTTTAACCATAAGGGATTGAGGAAAATCGTTCACATAAACCACAAACAGAAACGGGCCAAGCACAGATCCCTGAGGTACTCCCTTCTTAACTGGTAGAGAATTTGACACTTTATTATCCACTTAAACAACTTGCGTCCTAACAGTTAGATAAGAACTGAATAAGTTGAGTTCCTTGTCTACTACACCGTAACGTTTAAGTTTCTCAACAAGCAAATCATGAGACACAGAGTTAAAAGCCTTGCTTAAGTCTAGTAATGTAAGAGATGTGATATTCTTCTTTTCAAAATTTGAATATGTCTCTCTCACTACCTTCTCAACAGCATTAATTGTGCCAACTACCGATCTAAAACCAAATTGCAATAAGTTAAAATAAGATTCATCTAAAAAGGTACAATAATTAAAATACGTCCGCAGTTGTTCAAGTAGTGTGTGTTCAAAAATTTTAGAAACAATTGGCAATAGAGCAATATAACGGTAATTACTAGGATCATTTTTCATCCCTTTCTTATAAATAAAGACCACAATGGCTTTTTTCAAAACTTGAGGGAATTTACCTTCCTTAATGACCCAATTAATTAAGTAACAGAGAGCCGTGATAATTAGGTCCAGGATATTTTTTATTAAAGAAGAGGACATTCCAAATATGTCTTCTGAATAACTCGATTTCATTTTTTTAACAACAAGTATGACACTAGAGGAGGACACAGGACAAAACCTGAAAACCCGGTTTTATTGATTATACAATGTGTTTAAATAGGAATAACTATCAATGAAATTTGCGATACATTGCTTCCGGCGAAAGGTAATTATTGAAATCATCAGGATCAATACCTATAGTATCTCTCGGCTTAGGAGAGGATGACTCCCTCTTAATGACCGACGAAGCCACAGAAATTTTATTATTGGCTTTCTGGATTTTACTATCATTATCATTGTCGCCTTGAGAACTATGTCTCAACCCCAGTCATGAGATACGAGATTAGCCTGTTCCCCCAACCTATCATCACCGGATCGATTCACACGACAGGGGCTCGGCCTTCCCATACAATCAGACTGAAGGACGCCCGTGGCGTTCAAATCAACTCCATGGGTACAACAGGGCTGGTTTGAAACAGCGCTAATTCCCATATGTTCAATCACCTGTGAACAACCACATTTAACTTCTCCGATGGCCGCATTACTGCCATGAACATTTAGAGTATGACAATTACACTCTACCACTCTACTCTGACCTAACTGAGGCCAGACAGAGTCCTCCTTTTGAGATACTCTCAAGGGATCACAACTTTCATTAGGTTTAATATGACAACCCACAGAAATCGGCGTAGGAGTTACCTTAGGAAATTCAAACCTGAGATCTCGATCTAGTTTGGGTTGTTGAGAACACGGAATTTGTGAAGAAGCAACAGAAGGATGGCGATACTTAAAAGGTTCAGACCTAAAAGGAAAAGCATCATCAGTCACCTCCTCATGCCATGTTCGTTCTGCCAACATCCGACCTTGATCGACACGTCACCTATTCTCAAACAAATCCTCGCTACGGGACGATATCCTAGGCATATTCGTTACAGACGTAGTAGTCAGCGAGTATACTGGTTTACCTTGACTTGTCGTCACTACAGAGGTAGTAGTCATAGAGGGTAATCCTAAACCAGTTACAAGAATAAAAGTGGAGAAGGGTTAAGCTTCACTACTGACTATCCGTTCTTTAAGACAAGTTTCCCTGTCTTCAGGTTCGGTTACGTTAGTACGCGATTTTTCAAATTCATTACGCAAACTTTCCACTTGGACTTCGAGAGACTCGGTTTTAGATGAAACACTTGCGATTTCACTACGTACTTCATCATACCTCGCATCCATGTCATTCACAACGCTATCTATCTTGGAACCTTGCACATCAATTTTACATTCAAGATGTAAAATAAGATGTAATAAGATGTAAGATAGTTACTCAAGATAGTACCTTGAGTAACTATCTTACTCTCAAGATTAGTACATAGAGTACGTATACAGTTTTTCACCTCGGCACTTTGAATAGTCATCTTAATTTCAAGGTTAGTACATTGAGTACGTATTTCGTTTTTCATCTCGATACTTTAAGTAGTCATTTTACTTTCGAGATTACTTATCATTTTAGTGAGCGCATCCAATAAAGTACCCTGATTACTGATACCGGTAGGTTCGGTCTCGTTAGATTCGGAATCAACGCGAACCCCGTCCTCAGTTTCATCCTCGACTGTCCCAGTATTACTTGACCTACATGCCTTGCAAATATATCGCGACTCTAACATAGGTTTCAAGTCAGCCGCTATCCGCTCACATCGTAAATGCTTTTGTTGCATGCAAGCAGTACAAGTTATCGCACCATTACGATTACAACATACAGGATAATAATCCTGACCATCAGCACTCATATTATCGTCACGTAAGGGTTACTCATTATAAATGTACACAATATCATACAACAAGGAACCACTATTAACGTCCTTCCCACAAAATACCGGAATTCGACTCCAATAATCAATGCCACAATCATCCAGTTTCCACAATACATAACTTAACTAAAATTAACCTAACTCGACGTAAGCCACTATCTCCACAAGTACGCAAAGAAAATCAAAAACTAGTAATTCT
Source organism: Lepisma saccharinum (assembly GCA_022664845.1). NCBI lineage: Eukaryota > Metazoa > Arthropoda > Insecta > Zygentoma > Lepismatidae > Lepisma > Lepisma saccharinum. The sequence continues at coordinate 81,150 of JAGDQP010003044.1, forward strand.
CCAGTCACTTTAATATGTAGTTCATAACGAAACAACCTTTTCCTCTCAGTGACGTTTATCGACTTTAATAAGTGCAGTTTATCCCAAATCAAATTAGTTTGAAGCAATTGATACTTTTTTTCACAAACGAAGTGCCACAGCTTCACAAATCCTGGCTGGGAATCGCCAAAAACTGCAACGTCCACAACCTATGATCCCAAAAGAGGATCACATAGACAAATAGGGTCGCCAGGAGCCTAGAGTACCCACGCAACGCATCTAACCTAATCTCTAGCTCCAAACATTTTCTACACCCCAGACGAGCGGCGCAGAAATGCATTCCAGATTTAAGAATATCTGGGAAAGAGGATTCCAGATCCTTGTGATCGCTGTTAAAGAAAACAATAATTTAGATCGAGGGAGGAAATACCGGTAAGGTGACACCTCCAATCTTTTAATTAGATTGTCAGTTCATACTCCGAAGTACCAGCTGGTACAGATTAGCGACAGATTAAGAAAGAAAAACGCAAATCTTTACTTTTGAAATAATCTCAAACGATGATAAGCATAACGACTCATATGTGACTCATACTGTGTCTTTACTCATTACGAAGTCTACAGGGTGGCTAAAGATAATGTCTTTCTTACCTTTACCTTAGTAGGGCCTACACCTTAGTAGTAGTCTGGAATCGCAATTCCTGAAATAAAGACGAACGAACACAAACGAATGACGGTCGCAACTCAATCCAAACGTAGTGTCATAACGCACAAATACAAATAATATTTATTCACACAAATCACATGCTGGAGTCACTTCATATGTCGACGCAGAAATAACCAGAAATTCAATATATAGTTCCTTTCCCAAGTTATCACTTCTCAGCTGGCGAAAGAATCCTACCACTGGTCAACGGATTTATGAACCGATCTAATCTAATTAAAATCACATCACTCAAAACGATAGGTTTACCGAAACACAGAAATAATTTAGTATCAATTGCTGTCAACTTCACGTAACGACTAGTAGTTAAATTCCGATGAATATCAAGTCAAACATTAAATAACTCACTGCACATCATAAATATTACTATACACTTTATGAGGATTATCAACTAATGCCTTAGATCGTACCTGGTTAACTGAGAGGTTTCTATAGTTAGTTCACTGAACATAAACACAAGATTGTTAGAAGAAATATAAAAATTTCACAATTTTAATTTATTACTCTGAATTTAGATATTGCACGCTTTCGGATATGATAATCTCATAAGGATCTGAACTGAACTACTGTTGAGTTGAAGGAACAAACAAATTTGAATCGCTTATCTGGTGTACATTAAATTAATTAAGTGGAACTGAAAGTTAGCTTGACGGATACAAAAGTCCATAATTTCTATAATAATTAATAAATTTTGTTGATATTTTCACAAATTGTTCCCAAAACATTGTTATTTAATTTAGACAAGTTTTATCACAGCATTACGTACACGAAAGAAGTTCTAGTCCAAAATACTTTGTAAAGAAAGAATCAATTTATCACTATTAATTGTGTGACGGCATTACAGATGATTACTACCTTATACAAAAGACGTTTTGAATAAATCTTGAAAAGCAAAATAATATTATAAAAAAATACTTTTTTATCGGAGAATAGTGGCTGGAGTTGAAACCAAAATTATCGAACCATGTCGAATAATATTAGATTTACTATTAACATCAAAACGGTACGCAAAGATAGTCGAACAGACATGTTGCTAATTTGATTAAGTAATGAAAATATGTGGTAGCTGTCAAACATGGCTAACCGGGAATTTCGAATGGATTTGGAAAACTGGAGACGAAAAATTGGCATATGATTATTAAAATCCAACGAACCGATACTTGTAATGTAAGAATTCGGTTAATAACGGCCCCATACTGAAATTGAGAACACATTGTACATTTTGATAATTTATCTCAAAACAAAATAATAATATTTAATAAGGTGAAAATTCCGAAATAATGTCGCTGAAAAAGTTCTGGTAGCACTTATGTCGGTTTTAATTCTTCTTGACTAAGATTTAATATAATTTTCCGGAACGAACGAAATTAGTCGAAATATTATCAAAATATTTACAAAATTTTATGTTTATAGCTATCTCTCGCAGACAGGGCTTAGGAAGCACAGATGACGGAAAGCTCATACATCCACTCGTCTCGTCATTAAAATTGGAACTGAACTAACATGGCGTGGGAGAGCAGTTCTCCCAGCAAAAGGGGAAGAAGGCTGATTCACACCAATCAGCAAAAAACAAGTCACGAAGCATTGACTAGGGTCCAATCAAAAACAAGCGTTAGATCCAAGTCATTGCTGCGTGACTAACGAAAACCTGGATGGATAACGATTAAAATCCAAAGCAGAAATAAAACGAAACACGCTCAGAGTCTAAAACCAACCAAAGAGAATGAGCTAAGGAGAGAGAACACACAAAAAAGGAAACAAAACGGAGACTAAGAAAATAACAGGGGAGAAAATAAAATAAAACTGGAACAGCAACTAGCCTGTTACACTAGCAGGTGCTAATGATATTTATCACAATAACGTCGATATTCTTCTGAGGTTTCTGAAGAGGTACCTGTTTAAGTATTCAAAGGAGAATATAATAATGTACATGATTCCTACTAGGTATGACCTATCGAGATGGTCGGTTTTAAATGTAGAAATAAGAAAGGTAAATAGTAAGCTTAAAGAATTAACGACTAAATTTAAGCATTTAAATATTATTGATATCGAAGTGTTAGGTAGAAGATTTCACACAAATCTTGGTCTACATCTTAACTTTTTAGGAAAGAAATATATGTGTGATAGATTAATAATTGAGATCAACCATATAATGGGTATAGAAAACAGTATGAGTAAACAAAAATACCCTTAGAATGACAAAATAGGGAAACTTGTTAACTTCAGAGGAAGGCAAACCATGATAATTTCAGGGTATGTTGCCAAAGAGATAAAAGAACAACTTAGTTTAAATACTGAGGAAGTTCCGGAAAATTATAAAAATGATGCGGGTCTTAGAAGTAATGTAACTACCAAGGTAATAGATAAATTAGGTACGTTAAATACAAATTCTGAGAAGTTAAAAATCGGACATCTGATTGTACAATCCTTAGGGAATAAACTTGAGGAGGTGGACATATTATTATCCGATTTTAATTGTCATTTAATTTCTATAAATGAACATTGCTTAACGGCTGACGAACTTACATTTCATTTACCATCAAATTACAATTTAGTTGGTGGTTTTAGTAGAAAAATAGAACACGGAGGAGTTGCGATTTACTTAAAAAAGGGTTTAGAGATTGACTATAAAATTATTAATCTTGAAAAGTACTCGATCACTAAGGAACTAGAGTTGTATGGCTGTCTTTTACCTAAACTAAAAATTATTTTAATAAGTATATATAGAATACGAAATATCTCGGTAAACAAATCTCCAATACAATTAGAAGATTTATTTTCTTATCTGCATACTTTTAAATCGTATGAATGCATTGTTGTTGGGGATTTAAATTTGGATGTTCTTAAACTAAATAATGATATAAAAAATTTTGAAAACTTGTTAGCCTCATTTGATATGTGTTATATCAATAGAAAACCTACATGACTTGAGGCATGCCTGGACAATGTCATACTACCAAAGAAGATGGCATCAGTAACATGCACAGTTATTGAAAGCAAAATTTCTGATCACTATGGTTTGTACATAGAAGTACATGTGAAAGATATTGAGCTTAAGATATCTCCTGATATTATAAGGAAGCGCCAAATGCATTTATTCACGATAAATGGTTTGCGCTCGAAGCTTGGTAAAATTAACTTATTGGATTTGCTTAAGGTTTTTGACAATGTAGAGCAGGCCTGGTATGTATTTGTGCATAGTGTCGCAGAATATATAATCGAATATTGTCCTGTAAAAGCATATAGGGTTAGAAGTAATCAAAAAGGGTTTAAATTCTCCAAGAAATTATTAAAACAAAGACAGAATATGTGGAATTTACTTCTCTACAATTGTAAAGGTAAAAATGCGGACGAAATAAAAAAGCAAAAAAAGCATATAAAACAGCATTGAGAAAAGAAAAGTTAGAAAAAAATGAAGAAATGATAAATAAATCTAACAACAAAATGAAGAAAATGTAGCAAATTTTTAATCGGGATTCTAATAGATCCAATAACTCAAACATGTCTATCCCATTTTCTCCAAATTATTTTAATGATTTTATGATTGAACAGATTAACAAACTTATGTATAATTTAGATATACACGACAATCTATCAGAATCTAATCTTGATAATTCTAATCAGGTACAATATTTTTATTTTCCAAATATCACAGAGGATTGGATAATTAAGTATGTAAGAAATATAAAAAATCAACAAGTGAGGACATGTATGGATTATCTAATGTTCTCTTTAGAGAAATCTTTCATGTAATAATTGAATCCCTCACGATACTAATAAACTGGACTTTGTATACAGAGATATACCCTGACTGCTTAAAGATCTCTATTATAACGCCGATATATAAAGGTAAGGGATCTAGGGAAGATCCCAGCAATTATAGACACATATCCTTGATTCCAATTTTTTTGAAGGTTATTGAGTTTTATATTAAAGAAAAATTATATGCCTGCCTGAATGATAATGGTCATTTGTTTAATAAACAATTCGGTTTTAGGAAATTATGTTCAACCAGTAAACCAATTGAACGTGTAGTAACTAAAATATATGAAGGTTTTGAGAAAGGTAATATAGTAAGCCTTACGATGATAGATTTAAAAAAGGCTTTCGATTCAATACCTCACAGAATATTAATTAGTAATTTATCGAATTTTAACCTTTCCAAAAATGCCATTACTCTATTGTAGTTTTACTTGACTAATAGACTTCAATGTGTTAATATTAACAATAATTAACAAAATCCTACAGCGAATAACAGTTAAGAACATCAACTTTGCAGCACTAATGATATTTCAGAGAATTACTATTATAATTGAAGTGAAACGACTGCTGGGTGATAGACGTTTGTGCTCGTTGCTCGTGAATGTTTGTATGTTAAATAAGTTTTTTTTCCTTTTTTGTGAAATTATTTTTGTGTATAGAGCTCTTTGAAGACTACAAGTATGCAGACACGTTAAAAACCGGACTGGAAAGTGCAAATTGTTAAATAATAATTAATTTTTGCAAATGTAAACAAATCATCTTATTGTGCTCCAACTGAAGGCTACTTATGTTATTTTTTGGCGTTTTGATGTGTGGAATACTGTGAAATTTACACAGAGGTAATTATAATGTGGCAGAAAGTCTTTTCAGTAGTTAAACAGTGATACTATTCATATAAGGGCCATTTTGTGATGTTATTTGTGTAAATAGGTGCACAAACTGTCAGCTATTTGCATTTTGAATGTTAAGCTGATGAACTGAAAATCGTCCAATATCGGAAGTGCGACTTCGATTTACAGTCAGCCATCGCATACATCAGATTGTCATTTGTTTTTGCTGAAGTGGAGAGGAGGACCAGTGTGGTAACTGTTGGATCCCAGTGTTGGTAACTCGATATTCTTATTTAATTACTTTACAATTACTTAAATCATATTAACGTTGTTAATATTGGCAATATTACTATATCTCTACCTTGTTGAATTGAAAATTCCTAAGTAGACAGGAAAGGAGACATTTTATAGGAATTTTTAATGCTCGGTAACAGAGAAAAGATTTATGCATCTGACTTTTTCAATTAAATCTACAAAATTTTAGCGTGTGATGAGGTATATTTAACCATTTGTAGCTCAATTGGTCCTTCAATAACCAATAAACAATAAATTAAGTTGGTTATATAGCAGTATAGGATGAATTGTTCGTTATGTACAACCAAATCTGCATAGTGGTTAAAAACTTATGCATGTGTATTTAGCAAAATATAATTTTGCTACTTAGGTGATTGTGTATCCACATTACCATTTTTAACAGTTTATTACTAGTGTTTTCTGTAGCGAATTCTGTGTCTTATCGTGGTAAATTATTTAAAATTATCTATAAAGATGATTGGTAATCTCCAATAGGACAGGGAAGGTGAAATTTTATAGGAATATTTTTAATACTTGTAACAGGGAAAAGACTTATGTAGGTCCAAATATGACTTTTTATTTTAGTCTACAAAATTTAGCGGGTAATGTAGAAATTATAACCATTCAGTAGTTCAATTGGACCTTCTATAACCAATAATCAAAATTATATTGGTTATATAGCAGTAAAGGATGAAATGTTGGTTATGGTTTAGCCAACCTTGCATGGTGTACAAAAAACTTATGCTTGCGAATTTAGCAGAATATACTTATTACTTAGGTGTTGTGTGTCACCACATTAGTAATATTTGAGGAGTATATTAATAGTGTTTCGTAGCTAAATAAGTTACTTTTACTGATATCTTAATGATCTTTGCCTTCTTATGTGATCAATTCTTCGAGAACAAAGGTTTTTATATGTGAACAATTGTTATACTATTTTTGGGATAAAAACCATCTAGACTAATAGGAATAATGAATTCCCTTGAAGATACTGAAGTATCCTTGCTAAATGATTTTGCAACTATTGACTTTGATACTCCGGATACTCAACGAAGGACTATAATGGAGGGTGCAAACTTGATTAAATCATTTTACGCGCATTGTGACGAATACCAGGAAGACTCACTAAATGTCTCAATTAAAAAACTTGAAGAAATTTAAATGATTTTGGACACTAAGAATTTTAATATGGACAAAGTGAGGTTTCAGCTTTTAAAGAATCATCTAATTATGAGGAACATCAAATGTCCTTAACCTATTGTCAAGAGACATTTAAATTTGACAAATGCACTCAATTTGATTTATTGGATATCAATATATCATATTCTGACAAGTCTATCCAAGTTATGATGGATGATAATGAGATTGACCATAATACATATATAAAGGAAAAATGCAAATACTTTGAAGAATCTAATAAAGGACATTAAGGTACTCCAAGAAAAGACAAAAAGCGAAAAAGAAACTTTTGAAGAAGCATTGAAACAGAATCAGATGGAAATTAGTGATCATTTGGAAACCACTAAAAGACTTCTAGAAAAAATAGAGACTTTAGAGAAAAATAGAGAGTCTATAACAAGCACCATAAACAAAACAGAATCGATACATTTGAAATACTGCGAGGATACTCACTCACTACGAAATAAACAAATTAAAATATTTGGAGACAGTCATGGTAAAGGATTGACATCCATATTTAATGAGATAAGTACACTCAAGGCTTTCAGGGAAATCAAACCTGGTGCTAAAACGCAGGAGGTACTACAAGGAATAGGTACTGAAATTGATATGATCAAAGTTACAGATTTTATATTACTATTGTTGGGTTCGAACGGCGTTTACTGTAATGAGTCTAAAAACGTCTTGATAGCTATTAAACATCATCTAGCTATATACCCTTATATAAACACTATTGTTTGTACGATACCAAGGAGATATGATCTACCTAAATGGTCTATTGTTAAATCAAGATATAAGTATACTTAACTCTAAAATTATAAATCTTCAAAAGTTTTTTTAGGAATTTACATGTAATAGATATATACAATTTTGGTAGAAGGTTTCATACGCGACAGGGACTCCATTTTAACCTTTTAGGCAAAGTAATGATTTGTAATCAAGTATTATCGTATAATGGATTGTTCACAACGCAAAGAGATGACTCTTGCTCTTCCAGGTAAGCCTTCGGGAAACGGGCGATAGTTTCTGCAGTTACGCATCTGCAGATAAGAACATCGAATATTACAAAAGAACCTATAATAAATTTCGATCATATTAATGATCATTTGAAAGATAGAAAATGTTTTAGTAAAAATAAATAAGGTGCAAATAATATTCTTACTGTTTTGCACTACAACATGCAGTCTTTAAGAAAGAAATTAGGTGAGTTAAATATAGTTTTACAAGATTTACTTTGTCATTTTTTGTGCTTAAATGAGCATTGGCTAAATGGTAATGACATTAGTCTTTATACTCCAAACAACTATAGATTAGTAACTTATTTTTCGAGAAATGATTCTAACTATGGTGGTGTAGCCTTATTACGAGAAAGAATTATAAATATGAATGTCATATATTAGATTTTTCATCTGTTTGTATCTCTAAAATTTTGAAGTAGCTGGTGTAAAGATCCCATTCTTAAAGGTAATTATTGTGTCTGTTTATGGTACTCCCAACTCAGCTGTCAATATTTTGTTTGATCAATTGGAATCAATTTGTCATTTATTGAGGAATTTTAATGATTTCAAAGTGTTTTCTTACAGGAGATATAAATATTAATATATTGAAGAAATCTGCTATGCTTTCTAATTTTAATAGTATTCTTACTTCATTGGGATTTATTTATGTAAATGATCTTCCAACAACAAAACAGGCTTCTTTGGATAATGTTTTAATTAATACGAATCTGGAGAATGTATCATGTGGCACAATTGGTCCTTGTATTTCTGACCATTTAGGTGTATGGGTGACTTTAATGCCAACTCCTTTATAGACATGGGTGGCAATGATCATGTAGCTTTTCAATATCGTGCTCTGAATGTAAGAAATATAATGGCTTTATACAATTATTTGCATTCAATAAACTTTGAACTTAAACTAAGGCCAATTTCTGACCTTGATATGGACTGGCAAGTATTGATTTAATTAATGCAAAATGGTATTAAGAATACATGCCCTATAAAGAATATGAAAACTCGATGTAGTAAGAGGAATAAATGTAAAATAATTTCACCAGGGTACACTCAGAACCTAAAAAAATATTAAAAGGCAATTATTTTATTGGTATATAAGGGCAAAAGAGTGTAATCAAGTAGCTGTATCTAAATATAAGTCCTGGAAAAAGGTGTAAAGAAGAAAAATTGTCAATGCTCAGATAAGATACAATGATAGTAAAATTCAAAAAGCCAATAATAAAATTTCAGTAGCTTGGTCGGTCATCAAGAGGGACTCATCCTCTCTTAAGCAGAGAGATTCTATAAGCATTGACCCTGATTATTTAAATAATCACTTTATAAATAATATACCAATCGTTGGAAACAATGTATCGCTAAATTTTATTGATAGTTTCTCGTATCTAAACAAATTGTATAATACAAAAACCAAGTTTTCAGGTTTTGTCCTGTGTCTTCCTCTAGTGTCATGCTGGTTGTTAAAAAAGTGAAATCGAGTTATTCAGAAAATGTATTTGGAATGTCTTCTTATTTAATAAAAAATATCCTGGATTTAGTTATCACGTCTCTCTGTTACTTAATTAATTGGTCTATTAAGGAAGGTAAATACCCTCAAATTTTGAAAAAAGCCATTGTGGTCTCTATTTATAAGAAAGGGATGAAAAATGATCCTAGTAATTTCCGTCCTATTGCTGTATTGCCAATTGTTTCTAAAATTTTTGAACACATACTATTTGAACAATTGCGTACGTATTTTAATTATTGTAACCTTTTAGATGAATCGCAATTTGGATTTAGATCGGGACTTGGCAAAATTAATGCTGCTGAGAAGGTAGTGAGTGGGATATATTGAAATTTTGAAAATAAAAATATCACATCTCTCACATTACTAGACTTAAGCAAGGCTTTTAACTCTGTGTCTCATGTTTTGCTTGTTGAGAAACTTAAATGTTACGGTGTAGTAGACAAGGAACTCAACTTGCTAAGTTCTTATCTAACTGATAGGACGCAGGTGGTTAAAGTGGATAATAAAGTGTCAAATTCTCTATCAGTTAAGAAGGGAGTACCTCAGAGGTCTGTGCTTGGCCCGTTTCTGTTTGTGGTTTATGTGAACGATTTTCCTCAGTCCCTTGTGGTTAAACCTATATTATACGCTGATGACACTACAATAGTAACGGGTAACAAAAATTTAGAAATATTAAAAAATGAAAAAAAAAATGTTTAAACTTGCTCAAATGTGGTTCACAAATAATAATTTGATTGTAAATGAGGATAAAACAGAAAATTTATTCCTTTCACTTAATTCTAATATTTCTAACCTAAATAAGACAAAATCTATAAAACTACTTGGTATGCATTTGGATGAAAAACTAACGTGGAATACCCATATCGATGTACTCTCTAATAAATTAAGCAAGAATATTTTTATATTACTTCGCTTAAAAGGGTCTATTTCTTTAAATTGTTTAAAATTACCATACTACGCTTTTATACAAAGTCATATCAATTACGGATTGTTACTCTGGGGAGGAGCTGCTAGAGCCAAAGATGTGTTTACATGACAGAAAAAGGCACTTCGGGTAATATTAGGTAAATCAAATCGTGAGTAATGCCGTGGTATATTTAAATCCTTAGGTGTTATGACACTTCCATGTCTTTTTATTTACCAATGTTTATATTTTTGCTAAAGTAAATCCCGGCATGTTGACTACTTCTACTCATTCGCACAATACAAGAATAAAGCAAATTACACTGCCGTTTACACACCTTGAAAAAATACGAAAATCCTATTTAATGCAGGGGATAAAATTATCTTGTTTACTTCCTGATAGAATTCAAAATCTTGATGTAAATAACTTGAAACGCGTTATCAATTTTTTTTAATAAACTGCGAGGATTACTCTCTGGATAAGATATATTCCTTTTTAAGTAATGATGTATTTTAGACAATGTACTTTAGACACTTGTTTCTTATGTATTTATTTATTTTTATTTGCTTGTATTTAGTTGTAACGTTTGATTTTCTCTTGTTCTTATTGAAAACTAAAGTATTCTATAAATTAATGGAGTGTAGACGAATGGGTGCTTTGTTAATTGCAATTGGGTAGTTCAAAATAAGCAAGATAAATAATTTAATTTATGTGTGCATATCTGACTGTGAATGGTTGTTACAAATTACTTCATCATGTCTTTTATAAGCATAACTAATGTATTGACGACATCTCTATGCAGCTAATTGCTGTGAACGGATGTAGAAAACTTATTAAATAAATAAAAATAAATAATGAAACTTCTTGTGTTTATGTTAGTTAATTATTATTCCGTTAGACAAAACAACCGCGATAAGATGTCAATTTGAGTTGGAAAAGACCGTTTCTCAATACTTTAATATATAGCTTGCCTATTATAAATCTAACGTACACTAATATGTATTCCATTGTAGAACATGCTTACGTGCAAAATTATAAATCACCCAGCAACGATTCTTTCAAATTTGACTATAACTATTAAACATTATATGAAATTATCGGATTTCTCCTGGAACGTAAGTAAAAGATGCAATATTAATCCTATTATAGTATCATATATTATTTGTGTACTTAAGCTTATATGTTGTAACTGAGTTTCAAGTACCAAAAGAGAAAGTGCTTTTAGTAAATTTGAAATTCTTCTAAGACGTAGTTCATTTAACATATTGGTAAATAACTAGAACAAGATTGATGCTAATTAAGCATTGTTAGGTTTCCGATGTATTGTAGATTGAAACACATAAATAGCAATACAAGGACATCAAATGATCGTCATGATCAACACTCTGTTTCGAATGCTTGTTGAATGGAACAAAATTTGTACCAAAAGTGATTTAAGTATTACATTTTAATAATCATGATTTGTTAACAAACATGATCTCACTGGTACAGCTAGACTCGGAAAGATATGAATAAACCGTAGACGATTGATAGTCAAGATCCTACAGCAAATAACAGTTTCATTTCATTTCATTTATGTTTCCCATAAAGCAGTACATCCACTATAAGGTACGTCACATACAATTATTGTTACATGTATGGAGACAATTTACAGAATACCAGAATATTTAAATATGATACAATCATACAAATATGTAAATGATCAGCAAGTTAACATGAAGTACAAACAATTTTAAATGATATAAGAATTATGCAACAAGAGTCAAAGGGTTCATTATCATTAATGGCCATTAAAATTAACACACTTGGACATCATGAATCCCATTCAATGATTCCTCTTTCATTGTCTACAAGAGAGTAATCTTCAATATAAATCAAGAATTCCTTTAAGGTAGTTTTGTCCTACCGCCCCCATTTACTACCTACCCCTTACCCCGCACTTCCAACCGTACGCTACTCAGAGCTACATCTGGTGACGTAAAAACGAATTACATTGTATTGGCATGTGTACCCGCTTCCAAGCAGAGGCAAGTTCTTCCTTGGTAGAGGCTGAAATTTGAAAGCTCTTCCAAACTTCCAAGCATGAATGGTCACTATTGCATCAGGTTTGTGTAAAATCCTTCCTTCCCACCTCCTATTTTCAGGCAAACCGAGAGCACTGAATCACAGCGGTCAGAAACCATCGCGACTGTTCCAAAATGTTTTAAGTTTTTTTCAACTTCTCTCTTTCTCTCTCTCCTGCCCTTTTCTCCGTCTCTATCGTAGGAAATAGCCATTGTAGTACCCTCAAAGAAAATAACGAAATGCACATTTTGAACTGGAGAAAAAACAGAGGACTATAAAAGTTTGCAAAACTTTCTGCATTAATTATCATTACCCTGCTCTTTCCTTGTATTGCAAATATCTAAAGGGATCATAGTTTCGGCATTAAACAGCTCAAGTCTCTTTATGTTGTTATGGTTCAAAATGTTATTATATTGTTTGAATCTATTGTTCAAAACGGTAATCCTTTTCCGGAACTTTTGTCAAGCGGTGAGACAGAATTCACTGTAACTCAGGAATTATGAGTTATCAACAAGCATAGCCAAAGTAAACTATTATTTTTTAATAAACGTGCAAGAACAAAATTTGCTGAATTACAACCCATATATATTTAATAATAATAATTTGTTTGAGTACTTGTTTGTAGTGATAGAATGCTACAATTTGGTATTAGTCCGTTGTGTTCTCATAAATAAATAATATCAAATTACTTTTTCTAGGACAAATATATAGTTGGACCATTTTACAGTACATAGTTTTGTGGTTTTATGTAAGCTGGTATGGTGACATTACAGTGAACGGGAATTTTTAATTTAGCACGTTCAAAATTAACTAAAAATAAGCTATTCAGCGAAATTGCTCTAAACTTTGATAGAGAAGTCAAATACTAGAACAGGAAATTGTTTGTGCAGACCGTTCCTAATAAATCTTACTTCTTCCCATGTATCAAATATTTCCTGCGATTTTATACACATGTTTCTCTGTTGAAGTAAAGGAAATTTTATGATTATTATTATTATTGAATGGTTTGAATCAACTGTTCGTATACGCGGATAATGTAGATTTAATAGGGGACGATATAGATGCACTACAAAGCAACACCAATGTCTTAGTAGAAGCGTGCGATGAGATCGGTCTAAAGGTAAACATAGATAAAACAAAATACATGATAACAAGCTGAAACAAATTCAATACATGATAACATATAAGAATTAGAGATGAGGTCATAGAGAAAGTAAACAAATTTAAATACTTGGGAGCATACGTAACAAGCAAAAATGAGGTCACGGAAGAAATAAAAAGTCGCTTAGAGTCGGGGAACACATGTTTCTATTCAGTCCAGAAACTTCGAACCTCGCGATAATTATCAAGAAATTTAAAACTGCAAACATACAGAGCGGTTATTTTGCCGGTAGGCCTAATACTTTAAGGTTGTGAAAGTTTGAGTAAGTCCCTAGCAGATGAACATAAATGACGTGTGTTTGAAAATAAGGTTTTTGAGAAAGATATACGTACCGAAACGGGACGAGATGACTGAAGAATGGAGGAGACTACATAATGAAGAACTCCACGGACTGCACGATTCACCAGATGTAAAAGTAATGAAATAGCGACGTCTAAGGTGGGCAGGCCATGTAGCTCGGATGGGGGAAAAACGAACATTATATTCTATCCTGGTTGGAAGGCCGGATGGAAGGAGGCCATTGGGAAGACAGAGAAGTCGTTGGGAGAACCATATTAGAAGAGATCTTTGAGAAGTAGGTGTTCGTGATGTAAACTGTCTTCATGTTGCCCACGATAGAATCCAATGGCGAACGTTTGTTACTGCGGCGATGAACTTGCGAGTTCCATAAGTTATAGAGTTAGTTAATTATATAATAATTCACAGCCATATTCAATCCACTACTGGATGAGGCCTCACCCGGAGGGAGGAGGTGGTCTACTGCTCTCACGCTGACCAGACGTTGTTAGTTATATATTGTTGCGGAAGTATTGATCCGAAAATTGTGATATTGGCCTAAATTACGTAGCACTGACATCAACAAGTGATGCATAAGTTTGAGAAATCGCCGATTAACCCTGGGAGCTAAAATCAATTGCTACATTTGTAAACATTGTTGCTCAGAATATCCCAGGATCCACCCTATATCCCCGTAGAAATTTTGAGGTATGGAAAGTTTAATTGTGTTTCAGACCTTTAGTAAATTTAGAAAATCTTGAGTAGACATCTTGATTTAGGTGCGAAATTTTTACACGTGCATTTCAAAATGGCGGTTTCGTATAATAAGGCTTTCGTAGCTTGTGAACTAGAAGGTCTAAAATCAACGTTAGTGTCAAAATGGCAGTATTTTGGGTCGATAAATTCAAAGAAAGCATTCATTGTGTTTGAGATAATTGTATTTGCCATTCTTTAGAACGGCGTCACCGATCCCCATCCCCTCCAAACACAATGTAACATTTGTCCAGAAGTTCGGATACGGGCTTGAATTTCACAAGCTGACTGGGGAAATAAATATTTTAGTACACAAATAAATAATGGATATGTTGGAATGCATTTTGGGGTACAATACCAACGTGACCGCCATAGTAAAATCCGCCATACTGGAAGGAGGGCATTGTTTCTCAAATGGTAAGTGGGTCGTCTGACATTGTGACGAGCGAAACGTCGCTCGTATCCCTTTGAAACACTGAGTTTAGATAGAGAGGAAGCAACAGAAGAAAAATCCTACCTTGTCATATACCTTTCTTTTCATAACAGACAAATTATTTTCTTTCTCCTATTTTCGAAAGTATTCTACAAACGCTATATTTCACTGTTATCAGCTTGAATTCGTCCGGTTTTTTCTTACATATACCAGGTGTATAAGCTTAAATCCGCTGTTTTGTAGTCAGCAAAACACATGTTGTGTTCATAGAAAGCACAAAGCAAGTTATTCAAAGTACTTTCCCTCGCTAGCTACACATTTTGCCCAGCTCTCGGGCAATTTGTGGATACCACGCCAAAAAAAGTACTTCTCTTTCGAGGCAAACCATTCATCAAGCCATTTTCGGACGACTGCATATGAATCGAAGCGCTGCTCAGCGAGGGCGTGGCCCATCGACGCAAACAGATGGTAGTCTGTAGGGGCCAGGTCTGGTGAATGAGCGGGATGGGGTAGCACCTCCCACTTAAGTGTCTCCAAGTAGTTTTGGAGCAATTTTGACGTGTGCGATGGGGCGTGGTCGTGGAGGAATATCAGCTTGTCATGTCTTTCTTGATACTCCGGCCTTTTTTCACACAGAACACGGTGCACGTTGATCAGTTGTTGGTGGTAGTGGTGGGCATTGACAGTTTGACCCGGTTGCAAAAGCTCAAAGTAGACGATACCCTGTTGATCCCACCAAACACACAGCATCGTCTTTCGTCCGAAGCAATTTGGTCTCGAGGAAGATGTTGATGGTTAGCCGGGATCAACCCACGATTTCTGGCGTTTCGGATTCGCGAAATATGCCACTTTTCATCGCCCGTCACAATCCGATGCAGCAATGACTTTCTTTTATGTCTGGCGAGCAACATTTCGCATGTGTGTTGGTTGGTGTCTCTCCAGCAGCCAATCGGTCAATTCATGCGGCATTCACTTTCCGATCTTCTGAACCTTTCCCATGGCACGTAGACGCATGGAAATGGCTGCTTGAGTAACGCCCAATTGCTCGGCAAGCATTTGTTGCGATTGGGTATCGTCCTCGTCCAAAAGCGCCTGCAATTGATGGTCCTCAAACTTCCTGGGCCAATTTTCACGTTTCATGTCACTCAGGTCAAAATTCCCGTTTTTGAAAACGACGAAACCAATCTCGGCACGTTGTTTCCGATAAAGCAGTGTCACCATAGGCCTCCAGAAGCATTCGGTGCGCTTCGGCAGCCGATTTCTTCAAATGGAAGCAGAAAAGCAGAGCTTCCCGCATATGCTCTTTTTCTGGCACAAAGCTAGCCATGCTTACCAACGGAACATTGTGTGTTATTGTCTGCACTTGCTGATTATGTGCACTGATTCGTGTTGCCAAAGGTCTAACTCATCCACACAATAGGTCTGGCTTGCCAATGGTAGCATCATATGCTCACGAACGCCATCTATGGGCAAACAGCGGATTTAAGCTTATATATATAAATTACAGCCATATTCAATCCACTATTCGATGAGGCCCTCTTCTCGGAGGGAGAAGATTGGTCTACTGCTCCCACGCTGACCAGACGGGTTGGAAGAGAAGACTCGAAGCTCTCACTGTGATCGCCACTATCTTTTATTCACAGCAGCTCCCCAATTGCATCACGATGCTTGGTGGGCACCATTCCAGATCCACACGCCTTGGAAAAAATCTTTGGGAGCGCCAGGATTCGAACCGGGACCCCTCAATCCGTAGTCATACACGCTAACGATTAGGTAAACGGGGGTGGTACACACACACACACACACACACACACACATATATATAT
>JAGDQP010003045.1:0-16777 GCA_022664845.1 Lepisma saccharinum
ATCGACTGTCTCAATTTTTTGCCAATAGGGACAAGGGCTTCTATGAGAGAGGCATCATGATATTACCTTCCAAATGGCAACACGTTATCGAACAAAACGGCGCATATGTGACCTAAATCGGATCATTCTAACTATAGTAAGTCAAGCCTTCAATGTCATGCAAAAATAATGGATTACTTTTTACTACACCATATATTAAAATTATATTTATAGTATTTATTTCTGTTCGTAGACCTACTTTAGTTTTTTATTATTATTATTCCTAATGTAATATATCTACCACTTGCCGTGTGTAGGATATGTACTTAAATAAATTAATTAATATTAAGCTGAAGTAAAGGGTTAATCAAATGAAAGGATAGTCAGGTTAGCTTCTTAACGTGTTGAAAATTCTCAGGCAACGAGCCTTTTTTATTTAAAGTATTAAATTTGCTTCCAACAAGTTGCACTCAGACAAGTTTGAATTTAGTGTCTTTTTGTATTATAGCATGAAACTTAAATATAATTAGCTATAACTTATTGTTGTTAATGTAAATACCCATCACAAAATATTTCATATATTATATAGACTTTCTGTTAATTATCTTTCGAATCATCAAATGTTAATTAAAGTATTCTTTTATCGACATACATTGAAATTAACTTCCTAGATTCACTGTTAACACAGGACGGATTACAGTTATAGCAATTACCCAATTCTCCATTAACTTAGAACACTTTTGTTCATGTATTGAAAGCAATGACATCTATCTTTCTAAAGTTTGTTTATTGATTGTCTTCTTCTTTTCTCTGTTCCATTGTATGCACAGAACCAGAATGGTTCATGCCACAAATTGTTTTCATTCTTCCATTTTTCTCATTTGCTTCAAAATTAATTAGTTTTGCCGTTTCATATTCATAATTATTCTGCATTATATGTAGTCATCTGTTATTCCTTTTGGTCGTATGTATGGAAGGTCAAACCATAACGGTACACCATGTCCCTAGTTAATGTGACCGAGCCGCCGTAGCTCAGTGATAGAGCGTTGGCGTAGCATTCGGGAATTCCTGGGTTCAATCCCAAATGCTGACCTTCCTACCTAAGGTTTTTCCTTAGTTACACCAGGCAAATGCAGGGATGGCGCCTTCAACATAGGATCTGACAGACACCTTCTCGAATCATTTCCTATCCCATCCTGAGCCTTATATACCTGAAGACTATAAATACAATTCAGTTCAATTCCAAGTTAGTGTGAAAAAAATATCAAAATTATGTGTGCGAAAAATTATTTTAAGATGCATCCAAAGACAGAGTTCATTATATGTGGTAGACGATCATTTGAATACTTTCAAATTCACTTTCTGTGCATTCTTCTCTTTCAGAGTCTTTCGTGCCCCATTATTCTCGTTTCACTTTTTCTGCTTGTTGCTCTTTTTGTAACTCATCTCATCTTTTTTCCTCTTCTACATGCTACCTTTCCTAAATCTCGGACGATTACCCTTCTTTTCCGTGTTATTGGTGCCATATGGGTTTTCTAATTACTAATGCTTCTATTCGTAAGTGTTTACAAGCATTCAACACAGCTTGCGTTCCAGCTTTACCGCAGACCATATCTGCGCCACACTATTACTCAGTAGCAATACAACTGTCACATTTGGAAGGTGTTCTTTTGCTTAATACCTGCAGATGGTAAGAATTCGAACGCTCTCTAGCAGGGATGCGCAGCAGTAATGTGTTTCCCCACATTGTCATCAGATGGTAGGATACTTACTCTTTTCTTGCACAACTGAGATCACAGGGGTGCAGAATATGTCCGATCCGGCGAGCCAGACTCGGGGGAAATTTGCGCCAACAAACAAAAAATTTTTGAGGCGCCAATTAATTTCCCTGAAACTAAAAAATCTTAGATAACACGACAAAACAACGGCGATGCATAAGTGATTTACAAAATTTCTTCATCATTGGCTAAGTCAAATAATAGACTACAGCGTATTATCAGGTGTTACCACAATGACAGCTGATAGCACAGCGCAGGCCAGAATACGATACATCACAGGTGGCTGTACGATAAACCGCGTATATAAAAAAATAATCGAACCTGACTTTTCTAACCTAACTCGCTGAAGCTTAACTTATAAACAGTAAAAGAATGGAAAACTAAAAAAAAAATGCCAGATCAGTGTAACGCCATTAGTATTCTTTCGCGTGTCACTATATCCATCTCCAAATCAACTGGAGTGCCTATTTTATGAATTAATTATTGTCGTGTGGTTGTACTATTTTTGTATACCTCCATTTTGGGTTATGAGTATGGAGGTGTCAGTGATAAATAGTTTTTGAAAACGAGTGGTGTAGAGCGTGTAATATTGATCGATAGTGTGGTGGACGTTTGGAGTAGATAAAGTAAACCTTAACCCTAATTCCCGCTTTAAATTACCTTCTGCTACTGCAAAAGTTCCCTCTTCTTCACCGCCTTTTCTGCTTTATTGTACATCAATACGAGATGGCACGACTTGCATTCTGTAAAGTTTCTTTTAGTTCACCCCTCTTCGGAACTTTAACCGTGTTCGATTTGCTGAGGGGGATGCAGGGGAATTTCCCTGGTGAGTGAGGATTACATTCCGGTTGTTGATTCCGAATATAACCTCAACCAGGGATAAAATCTTCTACCCAAACAGGTAGTATGTTGAAACTTACCAGCAACCACTAGTTTTAGGATCACCTCCCTTTCGTAATTTATAACAAATCGATCACTGCATGACATTACCGTACCATCAAACAATTTAATTGAATTTTCGCTGTAATACATAATTACATTGACAGTAATAATTGTAACAGAAGGTAGATCATTCGATAGTGTGTTTGGCTTGTAATTAGGAGGTCCCGGAATCAAGCACCATAGCCACCTGTTCTGATTTCAATGACGAGTAATATTGTGTATCTAACTATCACAAACGTTAGGGCTTCTTTCCTTGGAAGCTTGCGTTGCGTGCTGTGCTTGCGATTAGAGTGAGTAGCCAAGTCATTTTTGTGGAATTTGTTAATTTGTAGCTTATTTATCCTACTTTTTTTTGTTAAATTTATTTGTATTACGCATTGTTCACTATCATTCTTAGCCAAACCTTAAATAAATTACAGAATAAAAACATTTACTTGATGATTATTTATTTGCCTTATGGCCAGCTGGTAAATTTTAATGTAAAGATATATATCGGAAATTTTGGGGTACATTTTTAGGACATAATAGTAGGATCGGGGAAAATTTCAGGGGGTCCAAGCATTTTCTGCACCCTTGTGAGATCAGAGTTCACGTAAAATTTATATAGAGAGAAAATTTTGGAAGTAGGCTTACGATATGTTACAAAGTATTTAACATTTTTCGAGAAATGTAACTCCCTTTTGGTAGGTTTACCCAGTCTTCTTACAAGGGGAGGGTTTGGGTTCGAACAGGAATTTTCTGATAAGACTTCGTATATGTTTTTGTACCCCGGTGCTGATAATGCCTGTAAAGCAGTTCGACCGAGTAAGGCTTCGTTTGTCTGCTACAGGCCGTCAAAATCTGGAGCAAGGGGGAAACAGCCGCTGCAATAACTCCCGTAGTTTCCGTTTGAACTTTTTTTTTTTTTTTAATAACAAGACTTTGTATATGGATTCGTACCCCGATGCTGATAATGCATGTAAAGTAATTCGACCGTGTAAGGCCGCGTTTGTTCGCTACAGGGCGTTAAAGTTTGGAACAAGTGGAAGACAGCCCGGGCAGCCGCTGCAATGGCTCCCGCAGTTTCGGTTTGAACAGTTATTTATTCCTCAAAATATCTACATGAACATACCTAACAGTACTGACAAAGACTGCAAAGCCGTGTAACAAACAGTTTGGCAGATATAGGCCACCATTTGCTTCACAATGTAAGCAAGGTTTTTCTACAAAGTGAGCAAAACAGAAGGAAGAGTCACAATAGGTACAAGGACAAAAGACGCATCAGGGCCCCAACCTACAAAGGCACACTCGAAAAATGATACGAATCTCACAAAAAATCAGAATTTCGGGGGTGAGGTTCGAACCCCCCCCCCCTTTTCTACGTACGTCCCTATCCGTAACTGTCAGTAAATTCAAGAGTGGAAGATAAAGTAGCATTTGACATCGTGTCCATGCAGTGTGATTTTGAAGATTGCTCTGTATGCCTGTTTGGATTTTCCTTTCTGTTTTACTCACTTTGTGGGGAAAGCCTAACTTGCATTTGTGAAGACAAGTACTGTCTATATCTGCCAAATTATTTGTTACACGGTATTGTGCCTTTTCAGTCTTTATTTATCAGCACTGTCAGGTATGCCCATGTATACATTTTGAGTAGCAAATGCGTATTCGAACCGAAACTGCTGGAGACGTTGCAGCGGCTGCCCGGGCTGTCTTCCACTTGCTCCAAACTTTAACGCCCTGTAGCGGACAAACGAAGCCTTACTCGGTCGAACTGCTTTACAGGCATTATCAGCATCGGGGTACAAATACATATACAAAGTCTTATAAAAAAAAAATTCTGTTCGAACCCAAACCCTTTCCTTGTTAGTCCAGTGGTTAATGTAGCACTTGGGAGGCACGTGAGATCGAGCCCCGCTACCAGTCATTCTATTTTTTTTTCTAGATTAATGGATCATTAATGAATTAATAATAGAATAATTTTGCACATAGGCCATTGTACGTGAAATCTCCCAAGGAAGGTTATGTATTTATTGAGTAAAATTTTCCATTCTTGCATGTATATGAATGTTAGAAACATTTTAGATAAAGTTTTTCGTTGTTAGTTTACCAGAGGCGGCTATTTTCTTGAAGCGTGATTGATTGAATTGTTATTAACATCCTTAATGAGTGGTGAGCCAACATTTTGGTAAAATAGGCTCCCAACCACTCTGTTCAATGGACCCAGGCAGTAGTTGAACCCTGGTCACGCGCTCACAAAGCGAGCCTGCTAACTTCTTGGGCACCCCGAGGTCTCAGTATAGTGAGAGTCGTTGTAAGGTCATTTCGTCGTTTACAGAAACTTCGATATCTCAGATACTAGAACTGTCAAGAAACCTGAAACAAAAGCAATTGCGTTTACCTTAACTAAGTTAGTTCCTTCACGCTGAAAATAAGCCTACAAATTAGTTGAGGAATTTTTGAAAAGATTCAACATTTAAACCGTATTATATATAAGAAAACATGAATTCTAAGGCTCCTAATTTTTACTGTGTAGTGTAACATGCCAGCAGAAAGGGTCTACACAAACTACCATGCCGTACAAAATTACCACTTTTTCTCATTAAGGGTTGCGTGTTGAAAATTGTTAATATATGGGCTTAAAAATTTGAAATAGATCAGCGAAAAAAAATCATGTCGAAGAAACTCTTAGATTTCGCGTACTAAGTTTCAACTTGCTGACAGACTTCGCAGCAAGGCATAAACCATTGCCGCTTGTTGATAACTGCTAGTCTCAAATGGGTCTCGAGAATTCTGAAACTTCATGTCAGGAAATTTTTGAACATACCGTACTTGGTGTAAAAATTTCAGTACTGTATATATTTCTTTGTAAGTGTGTATAACACGCTTATGTACCAAGCCAACCTACAACTCTTATGAAAAGAGCATTTAGGCCTATATGAAATGTGAAAGTTCCTTTGTATGCGAATGTACTCGATCTATTAGTTTAGGTTCTGTAGTAGAATTTTTATGAGTAGATTTATTCATTCCCTTTTTGTTTTAGTTTCAGAAGAGGAAACCTCGAAATTTGTGAATTGCGGCTGCCTGTAAGAAAGTTCTCAGTACTATGATCTCAGCTCTGCGGCGCCTTACAGGGAAAGGGGATGGCGGTGCTACGTCAACTCCACCGCCAGGCTTACAGGCCATGTCGCATAGCCTGCAACGGAAGTTTGCGAAAGGAGTGCAATATAATAGTAAGTATCTATATTTTACTAATTGCAATATTTCCCCCCACCTTTGCTAGCAGACCTTACAAGCAAGAATCTTTGAAGATTTCTCTTTCAATTGGAACTTGTTTCGTTGGTATTGCATGACGGTTTGAAACGCTTCCATGACTCTACGGACATTATCGTGTTTATTATATCAGCGAAAATGTGTTAATAATTTGCACATTACGTGTCACGAACTAAACAAGTTATTTATATAGTCCTACGTGGACACGTTGATAAAAAACATGCACAATATTATACTTGATTCAATCAAGCTTCATCGGTGTGGCGGAAAAAAAAAGATAGACACACCTGATGAAGCCCGATTGGATTAGTTGAAATGGTGTAACTACGGTTTTTCATAACGTGTCAGATAGAAGGTTTGTTTTTTTAATTGTTTAAAAAATCATTGAAAATAATTCTCATACTCCCTATTCTAATACGAAACATCCTTCCTCATACTAGTAAATTATGTTCTATTAAATTAAAAATTATCATCTTTTGCGCGGAGGCTACGATGGTCGTCTTTCTTGGTGACAAGATACATCTAAAAAAGACAGTGACTGACTTGGAAATAGTTATATTTCCTTGATGTAAACTCTTCCTGCTGCGATAACATGTTTCCAAATATGTGCCAAGCGTTGGATGCCGATGAGGCATTGGATGCATTTTGTGATAGTGTGCAAAGAGACCGCCCTATGTCAGAAAAAACGCTGGGAATGTCACAGAAGTATTTTCCTCGTAGTGTGGTTCTTTTTAACTTTTGGAAACAAGTCGTAGTCACATGGACTTACGTTGCAAAAATAATGGAGGTGCTCAAATACCTCTCAGCAACTTGCGAAGCTCATCCAGGTGATGCTGATCGGTTGCGGTTCGAAGCTCCGCAGTGTTGTGCGGTGGCTGATTCATTAGTATCTAGCCACGATGCGGTACAGCTAAGCTGACACACCACCAGCCTCCTGTAATCCCTTGTGAATTTGCGCTGTTCTGGCGTGTAAACCTAATTTAGGGGCAGTTATATACACTTATACGCACACATTACTTTCACAGCGTCTAGTTTACTTACACACGAGTACTAATTTGCAACCAACCAGATCAAAACTTGTTCGTTACTTGTCACAGCGACAAGAGACGAGCGAATTTCAACAGTGTTGCCACTTCAGCGAGAAAGGCCGTCGTATATTTACTTGCTGTTTGTGTCGCTTGTGGTTCGAACATTCTCACTACAACCACTATAAATAGTAACTAAACGTAAATATAAGTTATATTCAGTTTATGGCAATATTAAATGAACCTTGTCGGTTTATTTGGAGTTTTGGCGTAAGTGTACACAAAGCAAGTGTTATACCTCAAAGAAAAGCTCTTGATGGTAGCATTAATTTGGTGTAATGAGTAAATTGTTGGTCCTCTTGGAATTTTGAGAAAATCTGTAATTTCTACATTAAGAGGCATTGAAGATGACACATCCACAAGATTAGCGTCTAGGTACATTTATGTCGCATGAATTGTCGTATTTCAACAATATTTTAACACGTATAAATTTGTTGATTTACAGACATATGCACAATCACATGACGCACTATTGAGTTAAATATTGTCGTGATATGTACCTAACGTATTTTATTTTTTTTTTATTTAAGGCCTATAGGCAACTTTGGCTGAGACTGGTAGCTAAACAAGGGCGAGATTTGCAAGAATATTATTTTTTCTTTGACAAAAAGGTCTAAGTCTAAAATTTGTACCACGTTGAGTTCCCTCGTTTAATCGTGAAGTGATACTTTTGTAACGCAATGGTAATTATTAAACCTAACTTCAATTCTCGTTAATAGATGTCACACACGAGAGGGACATCTTTGCGAATTTGGGAAATATTCTTTAAAGACATGCGACAATTCTTTGTCCACAGCTGTACAGGCACTGGAATTCACCAAAGCAGGGATCGGCAAACCGCGGGCCACATGTGGAGAATTTTTGAACATATGTGAAATTTCCCGGACTTTTGGGTTCCGAAAATTCATAGCAGGTGGGGCTGCTTCCCGTTAGATTATTTTAATAAGTTTTTCATAATAATTGTTAATTATCCAACACTGCATGAAACACCTTCCATCCTTTAAACACAAAACCATTCAAATTCAGCATACCATGAAACCCGAAACATGAAGATTGTAGTGTAAGACTTCGTTACACTACTTTTTACAGGTACATTTATAATAATTCACTGTTATCCCTAGTGCTTAGATGGCCCATCAAAGTTATTTTACATATGAAAATAGATGTACTGAGCTTTCAAAGGAAAAAATCATTGCAATCCATGATGAGGATTTTGAGTTGACATTTACAAAATGACGTTGTTGTAGGTTTTTTTTTTTTTCATTCATTCACTTTTCAACTGACTTTGTAGGTTTTCTAAAAGCTAAGTCATAACTTTATATATTGTTCCTGGTTGATCATTTCAAGACAGTCTGAATAAAATAGCACCATGTTTTTAGGATAAAAAGGAACCGAGATATGACGTGTATCATTTTTTTAAAACAATGCGAAAATTGCATGTCGCGACTATAACAATGGATTTTTATTCCGTTTTTCAAATGCAATAACTTTGGAACCGCTGGTGCAATTGTAATAAAATTTATAGATTTGAAATCAACACAAAAGTTGTATAACACTACCACATTTCATCCAAATCGATACTAGGTTAATTTCCCCCAAAATTATGGTTGAACTGATGTCTAATCACCCGGAGCAAAATTTTAGTGCTTCAAAAATAATGTAAACTGTTGTGTCTACAATAAGCTATATTAGACGTCATGCACTCAATCATCGCCATTTTGAAAATTTCGTGAAAGATATTTTATACCTTTGAAGTGGTACTGAAGTTAGTGCATAAGTACTTTTTTGAAGGTAATTTCGCTGACTTTTCTTTTCTGAAACTAACGAGGATGAAATAACTACAACTTCTTGTAGAAGATATTGGCAATCTGCTTTGCACAGATTTTTGAACGACTTCAGAATGAGTTTTCCTGCTGATTTTCATAAATATACAAACGAAAAACAACTATTTCAGTATACTTTTATTATTGATATAGGTCGGGTCGATATATTCTTAGTTCAATGGAAATTGTGTTTATTGAATTGCAAAGTAATGACTTTTTAAAGAATAGTTTTACAAAAGAAATTTAACTAAGTTTTACAATAGCCTCCCGGAAACCAATGCTTTGAAAGATTGTATCATTTGGTAGCACATATATCTGTGAGAAAACATTTCCACTCATGAGTTATCGAACGGATAAGTGCTGTTTTCGCCTTATGGGTTATAAATTACATTCTTCATTACGAATTTCTACTTCCAAATTTAAGCTATTTATTCCTAAATTGGCTAAAGATATCCAACTTTACAAGTCACATTAAGAAAAATAGGTCGTCTTTCAATAGCAACAATAATTAAGCTAGTTCTGTTTCGTAGTTTCAACGAGCAGTTCAGCATTCTCAACCTTACTCATCACCATATTACCTTTCCTTTTAATTTTACCATCGTTTGACAATGCGAGCGCACCGACTCGCGAAATATATCACGATTATATTTATTTGTGCGGGTCTATTATACGAGAGAATTAGCTGCACACCACAAGTAGGAAAATGTCAGTTTTCTTTCCACGAGATTTGTTAGATGATTATATTGTAATAATTTAGCGAAGTTACATAAACAGTTAACACACCAGGTATTTAACATACAAAATATGTAACACACAAGGTATTACACATGTTAATGTATCTATTTATAATGTGGCTTAACAAACTACGTGTTACAGCGTTGCCATATTGATTTGTGACATCATTTCAATATTAACAACGATGCGGACATAGAATATGGATCCTCAAATGGATTCCAGTTTTGAAACTACCCTAACAATTGAGTTTTGGTACATCAGTTCGTTTGTGAACATCGAAATCTATGCAAAGCAGTGTGATATAATGCTGCTATAATTCTGTGGAAGAGATTTTAAAGGGCATTACAGGATGATATTTCCTTCGAAAGCAGACTTTGAAGACTTTTAAGAATATTAGCTTGTATGAAGCATGTTTTCTTATAATAGAGAATTTGTTCACATGTAAAACGTGTGTAAAATTCACCACTGTAAGCCTTAATTATTGTATTATTTTAAACAATATCACTTGTATCTTTTTTTAACAGTGAAAATTATCATAAAGGGAGACAGAAATGTTGGAAAGACTTGTTTATTTAAAAGACTACAAGGACAAAAGTTTCTTGAAGAATACATCCCCACGGAAGAAATTCAGGTAAGCCTTTCTTTCCTTTACTTTGTCGTATGTGCTTTTTTAACATAATGTTCGTTTCAGTATTTGACCCACATAGTTATGTTTAATTTTGCTAGTATGACTGGGTAACTGTACAATATTTTTGAATTCACGTGTATCAAAACATGTTTTCCGTCTTGGTGAAATCAAAGTTTCCGATCATTTACAGTTAACACTACTACGACCCATTTTGATTGATTAGATCGGGTTTATGTAATACCCTGTCGTACTGGGGTTGTTCTTTCTGTCAGATTTGCATGTTCGAGCCTTGTATTGATAAAGTAATTCTAAAGTGTTTCGTCGATGCGGTTTAGAGAGTAGTGATCGTCAACATAGACAGGTAGGAAAAGATGTTTTGAAATTCCGAACGGAGGTTCATTGACATCCCAGGCCTTGATGTTGCTAGAAAGCAGCGAACCGGTCGGAGTTGAGCTGGAATGATTGTAGAAAACAATGAAACGATATATTTCGATATCAGAGCCAGAAGATTCGGTGAAAGAGTCCCGGTTCAGGACAGGTGTAATCACCATTAAAGTTGAATTTTAGTTTTAATTAAAGATGTTTAAGTACTAAGTGATAACATAGAATGGTATACTGATAGAACATTTAAGGTACCGTAGTTCTGATTTTTTTTTTTTTTTAATACATCTTTTGTTAAGGACAGGATAGAGTAGGGCAGAATCTGTAGGAAGGAGTCGGCCGGGCCCTAGTTTAAAGGTACCATTTGAGCATTTCCGTGGTGCGACTGAAGAAAATCTCATTCAGGATGGTTGACCGCTGGGTTCGAGCCCAGGAACTTCTGAAGCCAAATACAACGTTAAACAATTTGAACTAGCTGCTTGGTCAATACACAATTCATCAAGGATTGGTGGTTCTGTAACGTACAACTTCTTCAGCAAGAATTCGGAGAAAGCACATACTTGGTTTCTCAGCGTATCGAAAGAAAAATGTTCATTTGTCATGGTTAATGTAGAAGTTGGTGGTTTCTGCTTTCCGTAAGTCATTTCAGTGCCAGGTGCGCATGTGTTCTAAGGTACCTTCAAATGAAATCTAGATCCAGACATCAGTGGTACAACAGCTTTTTATCATAATGACATGTGGATACTGTACATGCGTCACAGACTCAGATAGACTTAGAAATAACCGCGTAAACATTAGGCAATGGACCATATGGTGCACCACTATCCTGGTATCTTCGGCGAAGGTGAGTGCCGGTTTCTGTGCAAACACCCCGGGGTGCTGATATGGGCTGACCTGACCACCCTTCAAACTCAACATCTGTCTAGAAGCGTGAAAATCAGATGGTGACATATCAGTACTGTATGGGGAATGGTCAAGTGTTTTAACAGCAATGATGCAATATTGTGGCCGTGACTTTCGCGACATGAGGTGTGGCGTTGTCAAAGAACAGTTCTGTTAGATAGCTTCCCTAGTCTAATTCTTGATGCCAGAGTGAAGAGTAGTCTGCATACTCCGCCAGATGTGCACTGGATCAGTAGCTTCCTTGCATAAAAAACCCTTATGCGTGCTTGGATGAATCCGGTAGCCATCGTCGTTCACGTTATGTACTCCTATTCCACACACACGTTAAATATAGTGTCCAACTTGCGCAATACACTAGCATCAGATCAGCCTTTTCAGTGGCGCCATGATCTTCCACTTTGCAATGTTGCCAGTGGTACAGCGCCTGCCTACGTTCCATTTGGTGGTACCTTATATTGTCATCTTTGACAGTGAGTTTGGAAATGAATCCAGTCGAAGAGTCTAAACAGTTGCATTGTATAGCTTTTGAGTTTGCCGTACAGTGGGAGCTATTTCAAATTTAGCGTTTATTCCTCACGATACATATCTTCCAAGTTTTCCGACATCCCTCATCAGGCCCTTGGTTAATTTGGAAATAATGATATTAAATGGCCTGGATGCAGAAGTGATTGCGTATGGCACATTTGCCGTACGAATTACATGTAATTTGCCGTTACATTAATAGTCATGATAATAATATAAAAATATTAAATGACGGCTTTAGTGCTCTGGCTTTGAGATTAGTTGTTCATTAAAATAATGTTAAAGCAGGCGTAGTTCAATCTTCGATTGGTCGATGTTTCTACGAACACAATTGGTACTTTACTTATCACTAGTTTCAGTTATTCTCATTCCTTCCTTAATTATTTATACGTGCGTTTTCAAAGGTACGCGGTCTTCATGATTGCTTGACTGTCTTTTGTCCTTAATTATTGCCAGATACCTAGCTATTTACTAATTATTGAATGAATTCTTTCGACTTAAATATCGTTTTAATCTTCGTCATTCTGCCATCATTGTTTAATACTTTTGAATACTCTTAATTCGGATACTCACAAGAATGCTTTTTTGTTTGTTTAAAGGGTGGATAAATCCTCAGGCGTTGGAAGACGCAAATGTTGTGTTATTTAGTAACTAAGTAAGAGGAGATAATTTAGTAGAGAAACACCTTACAGTATGTTTGTATCGACAAGTATTTTCTTGTTGAGAATAAATAAGATATAAAGAGCATCATGTAACTATGAAATTAATATGCCGAGAATCTAGCTGCGATATTTAATTGTATCTTATCACTTACAATTTATCGCTTTATAATACGATACATAGAACAAGATACTAACGTCATATAATCCTCCAGGGCCTCCATAAACCTGTATTCCCCTATAGTTCAAGGTCAAGGTGTGTGGGCCCCTCCATCTGACCACCAATTGATTGGCTATTTGTTTAAAAATTCAACTAAATTAATAAAACTGTAAATTTACATCACGTGGATGGGTCAAATCATATCGCTTACTTGTTGGTTTTACGATTACCTCTTTGGTGGGATTAAAGTAAGCATCCTAGCTTTCGATCCCGCTCCGGGATCATTTTCAAGGTACAAGGTTTAAGGATAATTAAAAGAAGAAACTGATGGATGGAGGTAGCTAAAAACGTACTAATAATCAGCTTCTTTATAGGTTCAGCATCGTCAGCGTTGCACCACCACCAAAACAGCGTTGATTTTCCTCCTTCACAAACTGGCAACACTGGATCCACATCCATATGGTGGTGCAGCACTGACAATGCTGAACCTAGAATGAAGCTGTTTATTAGTAACGCTTTTAGCTCCATGCCTCTGTTTCTCCTTTTATTTATCCTTAAACCTTGTACCTTGAAAATGATCCCGAAGCGGGATCGAAAGCTAGGATGCTACTTTAAAACCAAGGTCATCGTGAAACCAACAAGTAAGCGATAAAATTAATAAATAAAATAACGACACTTTTTTCCCCGAAAGCGAGAGCGATACAGATCATTCTTTCTTCGTACTCTGTTGCTGAATTTCTGTAATATAAGTTGTTTGGAAAACAAGCATTTGTTCTCATTAGTATCTGTTTGTGGGTTTTCACTGTTTTGTTATTCTAATTACTGAGGGGACTGGGAAAAGTAGCTAATTTTATATATCCTGTTTTTCCAGTTCGCTATGATCAAGTTATTATTACGTTCTATTTATGAACGCCGTGGTCACGCCGCCCGACCACTTGGCATTCGAGCGTCTGAGTTCTTGATGAATCTGGATGCAGATCGTCCAACTGTCTGCTGTGTCCGTTTTAGTTTCCGTCCTCCGTGGACACTTGTTCACCCGCGGACTGAAATCTCCTTGTCAGCTTTCAAGAAATCGGAGATATTTTGAGTTCCAGCAGCGTTTTCGTGAGATGCAGTCAGTACCAGAATTTTATCTCTGTTTTTACCGATGGGTCCAAATCAGACGAATCTGTTGGGTGTGCGTTATAAATGGGGAAGCCCACCAATTTTGTCTTAATCCCAAAGCTAGTATTTATACTGCTGAACTATATGCCCTTTTAAAGGCTTTTGATTTTATTCTCGTTCGATTTCTAAACCGAATCCTTGTTTGTACAGATTCGCTTAGTGTTGTTTAAAGCCTCGAAAATATGTATTCTAAGCATCCGCTCGTGCAAAATATCCTATGTAAGACACACGCCATCTGCTCTGCCGGTGGTGAGGTTGTCTTTTCGTGGATACCAAGTCATGTTGGTATCCATGGTAATTAATTGGCGGACGAAGCAGCTCGTGAGGCCTCGTTAGGAGCTAACATTGATATTCAGCATGTCCCATTTCAGGACATGTTGATATATTATAGACATGTTGCACGAATGAATGGCAGCGACGATGGGATGACGTTGCTGTTAATAAATTGAAAGAAATTAAGGTAAATGTTGCTCCATGGAAATCATCTTGCCGAGATAGTAGGCGTGAAGAAGTACTTTATGTCGCCTACGTATAGGCCACAGTCATCCTGACTCATAGATATCTGTTGCAACGTTTGGACCCTCCGCATTGTAGTGAATGCAATGGAATTTTAAGTATTCGTCACGCCCTTTTAGATTGTCCAGGATATAATCATCTCAGACAACGTTATAATATCCCCAGTGACATGGCGTCATTGTTAGGGGATGAACCAGGTATGTTGCGGAAAGTTCTTATGTTTGTTCCAGAGACAGGTTTATCTCCGTCTGTTTGAGATGATTGTGTTGTTTAGCTGTTAGGTTTTATGTAGTAGTATTATTTTATTTTTGTGAAGGCCCATTTACAGCCTTCACGTTTTTAGCGTACTATGCTAAAGACTCTATACATCTTTAGTTTTTACTACTATTCTTTCTGTTTCTGAAGACACTTTACATCTTCAGCTTTTATACGATTTTATTATTTTATTTAGTTAACAGCTATGTTTGGACGTGACCAAGATAAGGGGCTTCCCCGTATCGGGAAGGGCATAAGCCATAGTGCTGTTACCGCCCATAGAATTCATTTTACCTTATCTTATTACGTTCTAAACTGCTAAAATTTGTTGCCATATAAATGGTAAACAGTTTCGTAAAATAAATCTACAATACCTAAATAAGTTTTAGTCTTCAATATCTTCATTATGTGTGATTTTTTTCTGTAAATTTCATTCTAGGTGGCAAGTATTCAGTGGAGTTACAAAGCGACAGACGATGTGGTGAAAGTGGAAGTATGGGACGTAGTGGATAGAGGCAAAAAAAAGAAGCGTTTTGAAGGTCTTAAATTGGAGAATCAACAACTAGACGTACCAGAGGAAGCTGCTTTGGATGCTGAATTTCTTGATGTGTACAAGGGAACTAACGGCGTTATCATCATGATGGACATTACAAAGAGCTGGTTGGTCTGTTTCTTAATTTCTTTTCATAAATTAATTGTGTAACTCGTGTAATTGATGTTGCCTTTGCGCTTGCTGGATGTACACTAAATATAACACGCTTCGTAAGATCTCCCAGAGAGGGGATTTCTGCTCTTGTAAAATTAAGAAGAAATATCGACAAATTAGTCCTGCTGGGTCACAAAAGAATTTCAGTTTATCAAAATAATTCTTAAATAATGCATCATCAGTAGTTTTTTCTCCCTGTTCAGTATATTGTGTTTTAATTAGGGATAGCTCCCGATATCCGAAACAAGGATCCATTTCGCCATCTCTAGTGCTATTATACATTGCGCAGTATTTTAGAAATTCATACAAATGGATATTTCATTTAGGATCAAGAGTAATTATCGAGACATTAAATCCGCAGTCTTCCTGTTTACTGGTAATTGTGTCTGTGGTGTGTTTCTAATATACAGGGTGTCCCAGAATTCTTTCCCTGATTACAGACATTCATAAGGCATAAACGTTGAAATTAGCAGAAAAAGTTACAGTTGCTGGCTAGGTATGCTAACCATTACACTACCACAGCACGTCCAATTCTCTGTGTAAATAGAATGTTTCTTTCGCCTCGACACTCTCCCAGCTCCTCATTACTGGTTCTCAACTACAGGGGGATGTTAGTTTCGAATGTACTGTGCGTTGATATATTGGAACAAAATGAGAAAATGATGAACAAAATATTTGACTTCTGTTTTTCTCAGTCATTCTACAGCTCAGAACTTGTAGTTTGAGGCACTGGAAAAACTAATAGTAAAGCAAATGGTTGAGGCCAAGGCAAAAGGTAGTTTTATTTGATTTTTAACCTAGCTTGAAAATATTGTATTTATTTTCTGGCATATATTTTTAATAACAAACTTCCGATTCTGTTTTTATATGTTAAAGCATGTTTTAACCTAAAATGAACTTTTTATTGAAGACCTGGAAAATTAAAATTGTGTGCCTGGAAAACTTAGAAAAGTCAGGGAATTCTCATATCCAGTTTCGGTGGGAACCCTGTATATAGGTATATCTAATAAATTAAGGTAGAGCAAGAAGTAACGTACGTATACAGAATATTCTAACAGATGGGATAATGTTTCACACAAAAGAAAAATGTGGCTAGCTTTTAACGATAAGATATGATCACAGAAAAGAATAGAAAAAAGGTTCTAGAGGAACGATAATGTGGAGCGACTTGGCTATCATAATGAAAAATAGGTAACGTGGCTAGGCCATGAAGGCGCGAGATTTACTCGGGTAGTCGGAGAAACTAGTAAACAGTAGGAAGAGGTTGAATTTGTTCTGCTCTCTCTCTCTCT
>JAGDQP010003045.1:20725-33339 GCA_022664845.1 Lepisma saccharinum
GCAGAGACTTTTATGATTACCGTTTATTTTATATGATTATGCTCCTTAGCTGTTAACTTTTATATTGTCTTTTTGTTTTACCTTGTGAAGGGCCATTTACAGGCTTTCTTGTTATACTGGCCATTTACACCAGTTGGCTGATAGTGAAGACCTTCTACATCTTCATCTTTTATGTTTTTATATTATTTTAATTAACAGCTAAATTTTGATATGACCAAGATAAGGGGCTTCCCCCGTATCGGGACGGGCGTAAGCCATAGTGCTGTTACCGCCCATAAAATTAATTTTATCTTATACATACTTACTTATCCGGCTCCTTGGACCGTAGTCGATCCTTCGCCTCCTCAATCCTTGCCTTCCATTCTTCTCTCTCCTGTGCGATCCTTCTCCACCCACGCACTCCAAGTAGCTCTTTCGCATCTTTTTGGACTTGATCTTGCCATCTGGTTCTCGGTCTGCCTGTCCTTCTGCTTTCTTCGAACCTTGCACTTATCATTTTATTTGGTATTCTTTGGTCTTTCATTCTTACAACATGTCCCGCCCATTGTAGTCTTTTTATTCGCACATAGTTCGATATTGCAATGTCTTCGTATATTTCCGCATTGTATCTTTTCCTTCATTGATCTCCTCCTTTAGTTGGTCCATATATTCTTCTTAACACTTTCCTTTCAAATATGTCTATTTGCTTTATAGCCACTCCAGTAAAAGTCCAGTTTTCGCATCCATATGTTAATATCGGTCTTATCAAAGTTTTGTAGAGTACGGCTTTATATTTGCAGTTTATATCTCGGTTTTTAAACACTGTTAATATTGCATAGTATGCTTTATTGGCTGCATGTATCCTACTTCTAATTTCTTCTATTTCCTCATTATTTTCAGTCAATATTTTTCCTAGGTATTTAAATTTTTGTACCTTTTCAATCTTATACTCCCTGACTTCTATCATCTTTTCGGCTTCTCTCTTCCGCCGTGACTGTATCATTATTTTTGTTTTTCCTTCATTGATTTTCAGTCCTATTTCTTTACTTTTGCTCTCTATTTCATTAAATGTTTTTATTGTTTCACTTTTGGTGCGTCCTATTATACCTATGTCGTCCGCGCATCCTGTGATCTGTACTAGCTTGTTTTGTAATGTTCCGTTCGTGTCTACTTTTAACTGTCTTATTACAAATTTTAAAAGAAGATTAAATAACATTAGGGCTAGTCCATTTCCTTGTTTTAGCCCTTTTGTTACTTGGAATGGTTCACTAAGTTCGCTC
The DNA here is from genome assembly GCA_022664845.1 of Lepisma saccharinum. NCBI lineage: Eukaryota > Metazoa > Arthropoda > Insecta > Zygentoma > Lepismatidae > Lepisma > Lepisma saccharinum. The sequence goes on from JAGDQP010003045.1 coordinate 21,985, forward strand.
TTAATTTTCACATATGCCCTTGTGTTTTCCATTGTTGTTCCTACTAGTCTCACTGTTTTCTGCGGGTAGCCAAAATATTTCAGTATTTCCATTAATTTTTCTCTTTTTACGGAGTCATATGCTTGTTGAAAGTCTACGTAGATCTGGTGAGTCTCTATTTCGTATTCGCCGCATTTTTCCAAGATCTGTTTCATGACAAATATTTGGTCTGTAGTCGACCTTCCTTTTCTAAATCCCGATTGATATTCCCCTAGAATACTCTCAACCAGTAGTTCCATTCTTTCCTTCAATATGCCGGTAAATACTTTATATGCACTACACAGTAAAGATATTCCCCTATAGTTGTTACAATTCATTTTGTCGACCTGGCAACATATTGACTAATATTTTGTAAAGTTCACTGAGAAATGTGTTCATCGGTGGTCGTAAATTTAGATATTAATTCGTGTATCTTGTCACTATAACTTGCAACTGTTTGCCAGTCCATTCTGCTGTTTTTCAATTCTTTCTTTTAAACTCGTACCTTCTCTTTACTACCATATATATCCATGAACACCCAACAAAAGTCAGAATAAGTTTTTATCTTACTTCGATGCAACCAGAAAATACACTGGGCTGGACCAGTCATTGCTCTTTTTACAGTTGACATTCCGACAATTGCGGCAAGTTATCGTAGTCGCGTGGTGACGGATTTCTCGTAATTGGCTTATTTAACTGTCTAGCTAAACATCCAATAAACCTTTTCTTATTAAGATTGCTATTACGTGAACGAGCATCGCTACTAGTATCTGAAAAATGAGGATTTTCGTCTCTCTCATGTGTAGTACGAGAATATATCTTACTACGCTGTTTTTCTTTGTATTCATTACAGTTATTATTTTGCTGTTGATTCTGTATGCTTTCGTCTCAAAAATTGCTATTCTGATGCAACATTTGTTTATTCAACTCAACAAAATCATGTTCGAGTTTGCTCAGCCTATCCTTTAGCGAAATGTGTTCTCTCATTTGTTCCATTCGAAGCTTTTCTGAATTAGCAATCTACTAATATATTTGACTGTTCCTCTATTCGAATCCGATTCGCTTGACAAAACTCCTCAACTTCCTTAATCAGATTTCTAATATCTGACAACTTATTCTTAATGTGATCTTGCTCTGAAAATAGGAGTCTTTGTGCTTCAGTAAGTTCTTCTCTGTTAGAATCACATAGCTACAAGCTCAGTTCTCTGTTTGTCCATCATTCGGTGAATGTTACCTTGGCCCTGTGGCAATATATGTATTTTCTCATTTCATTGCATACGTTAAGTACCGTTTGCTCCTCATTTTCGGATATGATATCTTTATCTGGTACTCTTACAGGCGTAGCTTTGTCTGTACTTTCTTTTGAAATAAGTTTCGTCTGAAACCTTTTGTTTCATCTCGTTCGTTTCGATTCAGTAGCTTCTCCAGTCACTGAATCCATTGGACTCATATTTACGTTCCGTATTTGATTCTTACTCGAATTCATTAGCAAAATTATCAATAATTTCAAAACAAAGATTAAGCTGTATGTTCAAGCTTAATAATTCTACAAAGCTGTATTTACGAATTATACATTCGAATGAACCCCACGCTGGGCGCCATTTAAATATGTTACTGTTCCATTCTAAAGTTTCTCGCATCTAGCTTAATAATGTCGGTAGATACATATATATTAGAATTAAATCTTTGTCCTACCCGTAACATATCCGTTGTAGGACAAATATAACTAGCATACTTCAACTTTGCCTACAAACTTGAAGATAAATTCAAAGTATTTAAATAAAGCATTGGTTTGATCTAGAACATTGAATGTGACAATGAGTATTTATTCAGATTTACCTGTAAAACTTTACTTCTCATATGTATTATATTATGCAGAATACAAATTATTATTTGTACTTTAAGAATCACCATTATTTAAGAACGAATACATAATTCTTGCATCGGCATTTAAGTTTTAGGTTTCATAGATTTTCGGTTTGACCTTCATTAAACTTTCATTCTTTCAGTTCTCTTTATTTCTTGTTTTACACTATAGCAAAAAACCCATAGGTTTATGGCCAATCTTGTTTTACACATTATACATCTTAACTTTGCTGTTTTCTTATTAGTTGTTGAGTTTACACTTCCCAGAAACAAATGAACTTGTTATCATTAAACATAATAACTTGTTCGTGTACACTTTCACAAGTTATTTACCCCCACAGTGTTTGTGAGAAAGTGTTTGTACCTCCATGACCACGCTGAGTTATATTTCAGAAAAATATTGGGTAAATATAAACAATATTCACATAAATACTATTTATAATTTAATTTTATATTAATCAGTTTATTGATCACGATAGGGGAACTTGGTTTATGAAAGGAATAAAGTTCTGCATCGTTAAGTCAGGGGAAATATTTAGAAAAAATTTACAAGATATATTAGACCCACACTTTTACTTACCTTAATTTTTGTTACAAGTAAATAAATGCTATTGTTCAGAGAGAGACAGAGAGTGTGTGTGAGAGAGAGAGCATATATATATATATATATAAATAAATTGAAAAGTACAAAAACCCAAATGTCCTATCAAGTAAATATAATATTCAGTATTTCAAATTGTGATAATTTTGCAAGCTAAACACAACGAAATTATTTCTCTGTAACTTGTAAAATAAACAGTTAGCCATTATTTTAGCGTTAAGTGGTTTAATATTTTAACTTAAAGAAATCATTTGTACAGATACCTTTCGAGTACTAAAATCTGTTCAGGCCCCCAGGGTCAGCTGAAATTCGCTACGCTGAGTCATCGATGAGGAATGGTTTTGGTTTAAAGTTCCTGCATAAGTTCTTCAACTTACCCTTTCTGCAACTTCAGCGAGAGACACTACTTGGTCAGCTAGAAACCAATGAGCACGAGATACAACTTACACTTCAAGAGTTAGATCTGTACCAGGAGAGTGATGATGCCAACTATAATAAGTAAGTGCTATTTTCTTTTATACCACAATTTACTTCAATATAATTTACGCCATTTTCTAAATTAGAATCTTCTAAAGGACAACACAGTTCAGAGATCTTTATTCTCATTTAATCCACTATTAAAATTATATAGTGGATTGGTATGGTACACTTAGACTCACTGTAAGAAAAGCTACATTTTTGTTTTGAGTTAACTTTAATTTCCATAAAAGCAATTTTAGCTTTTTATGCGAAAGATTACCTTTGATTATTTGAAGGAAAGACAGGTTTGTTCATATTTTGTGCCGAATGCGTTTACGATAAAACATGAGAAAAATGAGAGAGAGAGTCAAGCAATTTCTTCTAAAGAAAAGCGTGACTTTTCCTAACAACCTGCTTACTCGCCAGGTAAAACACCTGGACACTACTTCCTATCTCCTAAAGTGTAAAAGCGCTTTTCCGGCTCCAGTTTAGGCATTTACAAAAACGTGGAGACTAAATTAAGTAGCATCGTTAGTTTCATGTTCGTGTTGGTCTTTCAGAGTGTTATTTACAGTAGAATGGCGTACCTCAAGGGAGCATTTTGAACGTAACATTGTTCGCTGCTAGTCTTGTATTCGTCCTTCCGTTCGTCCTGCTTCTATATGTAGATGATGACCATTGTCTGTAAGTCCAGAAAAATAAATCTTGCATTTCGACAGGTCCAGCTGACCCTTAACTATTTTGTTGACTGGTCACACCAGACTGGTTTTTGTTTCTCACTCACGAAGTCAGTTTTTGTGCATTTCTGTCGGAAACGTCTTCATTTTCTGGCCCCTGATTTATTTCTTGGCGACAGACAACTTCAGTTTGTTAATGTGATACTTCACCTTGGTTTAAAATTTGAAGGAAGTTTAATTGGCATAGTCACCTTCGCCAAATTAAGATTTCCTGTACAGTAGCTCTGAATTTGTTACGTGTTTTAAGCTTTGGATACTGATCATACAACTTCGATGCGCCTTTATCGTGCACTTATTTTATCAAAGTTTAATTATGGTTTCCTCGCTTATTCTTCTGCACGATTTTCCGCTTTACACGTGCTGGATAGTGTTCACCATAAAGGAATTCTACAGTAGCGCATATCACACAAGTCCTGTCACCAACTTTGTATCGATGCCTTCGAGCCTTCGCTCGAGGTTCACCGGACGTATCATGTGCTGAGCTACTTATCCAAGGTGTCAGCTTTATTTGGTCATCCAGCACATCATTTATAATAGTAGTGAACCCATTGTAGTGAGACATGTATGAACGCCATGGTCAGTCTACCCGATTACTTGGCATCCGAGTGTCTGAGTTGTTGGAGACCTTGCATGCAGATCGTCCAGCAGTGTGCCGTTTTCGTTTTAGTCTCCGCCCTCCATGGACCACGTGGTTTAAGAATATATTGAATATGATCATATCAGACAAAGTTATAGCGTACCCAATGATATGGCGTCAGTCCTTGAGGACAGTTTTGATGTGCTACAAAGGATTTTCATGTATATGCGGGAGACATGCATTACAAGTTCTATTTGAGATGAATATGTTCCCTAGCTGTTAAATTCTATGTTGTATTTTTTTATTTATTGTGAAGGCCCTTTTACAGCCTTTGATTTTAGCTTTTAACTTATTTTACCGAGGGCTCTGTTCACTTTCGTTTTGTTTTATTCTTCTCCTGGCTCGTTACAGCAGAACCTGTTACATAATTCACAGAAGATATCTTATGTCTTCAATTTTTTTTAAGTTTATTTTATTGCTTTAATTTCTTAACAGCTACGTTTAGACGTGACAAAGATAAGTGACTTCCCCTTTTTGGGACGGGCATAAGCCATAGTGCTGTTACCGCCCATACAATTAATTTTATCTTATAATGATCATTGTTGATGCATGAGTGCTAATGTGAAGATATGATGAGTAATGATGGATCACAATCTATAATTGCGATTATATAGATATATTTACATCGACATTTGGTTCGTGTTATTGATGTTGGACGTTGCCTAGCAACGATATAAACAACTTAAGAAATATCATTTAAAAGTTCAATAAAAATTCAGAAAAAATTAACATGACCAAAGAATATTTGAAAATTTATATATAAACTATTACTAACAGATATTGAGATATGGTCAATATCTCGTATTCACCACTGCGTATACTTGTATTTCGGCTACATTGTTTTTTTATAATTGAAATATTTATTTAATTTTCAGTTTAATTTAATTTATATTTTTCTAATTTGAGATGTTCAACCATGTTTTGAATTATTTATTTGATTATTCAATAATTAAGTTAAATGCGTGAGTTATATTATGCCTATATACCAGGAAGGCGTTTCGAGTAACCAGAAGTAATTTCCCATCGTAATAAATAATAAAGTTCTACTCGAAAGAGTAGTCTTCGGTCTACTTGGCAAATTAAAATAAAATAACGCTCCCTTCCTCCTATATCATTGTTCTATTTATGTTTCCCATTTTCTACCTGACATATCAACACACCTTCGTAGCACGCTCGACTCCAACGAGGGGAGGATCTGAGGCATAGGCGTGGTCTGCAGTTATGGCTGCTAGGGCTGTCAAAAATATCGGTATCTGCATTGTCGAATACCGAACAGTATCAATATACTGAGCAATACCGGAATATTGAAATACCGAATTCTGAAAATAAATTAATACTAATAATAGATGAAGTAGCATGGCAGAGAAGAACCCAGGTCAGTTTTGTTGACCCGACCCGACCTGACCCTGGACGTAGGTGATCCGATTGACCAGGCCTCAGAACTTAATGACCTCCAGTTTCGTATATTTCGCGCTCTAGGGGTAACATCTTCGGTTCCGGTCACCCCTCAAACGCAAGAAAATAATCAAATGCTCTACTTCGTCCGGGTTACTGGACTTAAATCTGGTCCCTGGTCAGGCCGAGACCCAAGCATAGAACCGGTCCAAAACTTAACGTACTGTGCTATAAGCAACTTCATTCTAATGTTTATTGGAGAGCCAAAATATGACGTCAAACAACTCTGAACATTTAGGGCCGATTGCAAAGACTGAGTTTAGACCTAGTCTAAGGTAGGCTTAGGTTTAAACATTAATTTGGAATGCACCAGTTTAGTCTGTCATTACGTCTACGTCTTTGAATCGGGCGTTAGGGTTAATTTATGAGCATTGAATTTGAATTTATTTTATGGCCTTTACGCAATTTTGGCTCAGACCAGTTGAGTGATGATAGAAAAATTGATGGAATGAAGAATAGAATAAAGTAGAAGGAAACGGGACAATCCCGAGAGAACCCACGCGCATGTCCACAACAAAACCCACGTGGCACGAGCCGGGATCGAACCGGGGACCTCATGCACCAGGAGTGATTGAGCCACCGCGACCCTTATAATCAGTGAGACAGGTTCAGTGGTGTGATTCACTCCTTGTGGCGCCAGGACACAATTTCTCAAAGCCTCGGATTTCTGGGGCATGGACACATCATCGTAGTCTTTCCTAATTCGTACGTATTTTGCGAGACTTTTTTCGGCTACCAAGCGATAAGTCGTATAATATTAACTAATACATACATTGGAGCCACAAAAGGAAAACAAATAATCGACAGCAACTTCTTAATGCTCTTCAAACCCCACCCTTCCCCTTAACCAACCGTGACTACCCTTTGCTCTGTGGCGTGGTTATTAGCCGCAACGCAATAAACATTGTGTTGTTAAAAGGAAAGTACAAAAACATGTCCTCCCCCACCCCTTTTAAGCATGAAGGGATAAAAAAATACATCCAGATTAATTTGGTTTTGAGAAATAAAACTTATTTTAGAAAAAATAAAGGACGTTTAAAAAGTCCTATCAGCTAACTTTGGACAAAAAAAACAACAATCAAATACATAACCCTCTCCATAAAATATATTTTTCGAGTTTCAGATACATTGAATTAAATTGGCTTTATTTATGGCCTGTTGTCATTTTCTGCTCAGACCGGGTTGAGGTAGGCAGAGGATGGGGAAGGTATTAGCCAGGGCCTTTCATGACTTACCATCCCGGCATCGCAGTTTCAGATGCATCATAATAACGAATTGAACTTTATGGTCTTTATGCATCTAAAGCTGGGATAGGGGAGGGGAAAGGATTCCCTAGGAGGCATTGGCTAGGACGTATGTTGAAGGTACCATCCCGGTATTTGCCTGGTGTGACTGAGAAAAACCTTGGAAAATCCTCAGTCAGGATGGCCGGCCGCTGGAATCGAACCTACGACCTTCCGAATGCTACGCCAACGCTCTACCACTGAGCTATGGCGACTCGGTATCAATAACTAAGTCCGAATACTGGGTATTTGAATCTAAGACCGAAATCGCCCGAATCCGTTTGGACCGGAAATCCGAAGATCCGGTTTTCGGACCGGAGTTTCAGATCATCGTACTCGGATCCGAGTGTCGGATATTCCCCCATAAAATTCATGTTACCTTTTCCCCACAGTCACATTTGATTTGTTATTCCCTGTTATCATCTAATTTCCATTTTTGATATTTCGATATCGTTCGGAGCCATTCAGTACTTCAGACACGTATCTAAAAATAATTTCGGAGGGAGTCAATGGATTTGGAGGGTCCAACTCCAAAGTTTTATCTGGGTGTGAAAAGTATCCTAAGTATATATAATTACGTCTAAAATTATACTATTTTTTGCATATTAAAAGGAATTTCGGGGTGGCGGTCCAGACCCATTCCTAAATACATACGTCCATGAGTACTTCCATATCGCCCAATATCATTGTTTCTCGGTATTTTGATATTGTTCGATATCGATCGGTATATCGATAATTATCGGTATCATAAACATACCGAAAGTCGGTATGAAAATCTCAATACCGAACACCCCTATGAACCTTCCTCAAGCTATTCCCTCAAAAAACCGAGAACCCCACTTAATTTAATCATTAAACTTCAGATGTGGTATAAGGAGGGTAAACATGATAGTTTTGAGACCTGGATTAACAATAATCAGACATTTATTTTACTGTCACATCTTTATGAAGTAATCTTCATCAACTTACGTGCGAAGTTCCATCGTCGCAGATCACCTCTAGAAGTACTGGGGTCACTCATTTCTTGAAAGTTTTAAATTACTCTTCGTACACTATAATCGCCTCCTTAGGGAAGGAAATTGCTATTCCCATAGATACTTCACCAAAAGGAAGAGAAAGATAGATCCGTGTCTCATCACCTTTCAGTATGTCAAAATTGCGGCAGCAGTCCCCATTGATTAATCTTAGCAGCATATCCTTACACCATTCCACCATTGTTTTTTATGGTTCTTTGTGTTCCATACAATGGGATGAAATTTTCCTTATGCGATAATAACTGCAGGATTGTTAATTCATCTGGCGATATAATGCTTAGAGATTGAGCTCGTACAAGTTTCTGTATATGCACGACATTTTCCTCAGTCAGTATGATGCAGGGTCTTTCACAACTGTATTAATCTTCAAGGAAAGCTCGAATCTCCCTCCCCCTTCCTCCGAAACAATTAAACACAATAGTATAAGAGGGCGCAAGGACCGGAAGAGCCTGTGAGAGCCGCACATATGATTGCGACTTTTGTAAACCCATTTCGAAAGTGTAAGAAGTTATTACTTGAAAATATTCTCTCTCTGGCTCAATTATGTTCACTAATTTCTTTAATCTTTATTTAGGCATCTTTCGCTCAGGCTGAGATAGGGGGGCCAGGGCTTAGTTGAAAGGTACTCCCGGCATTACCCTGCCGTGTGTAAGGAAAGCCTTGGGAAAACCTTAGTCAGGAAAGCCAGGACATATCGAATGAGAAGCAAACGCTCTATCAGCAGAACTACGTCCACTCGGTTTTGTCCTCAGTGAATAACCTGACAAACATGGTAGTTCATCAACCCACCACTGACTCAGCAATGCTGCAACTGCTGTGTCGCTGCTGATGTATGTCAACCGTGGTTGGCTGTGTGAAGTCACGTACTTTTTCAAGTCAATCATCAACCATGTCCTAAAGTGTGAAAACTTTCCTAGTAATCTGCACACAGCATATGGGGTATACTGATTCGCACTTTTGTAATAACAAAGTTAAGTTTATATTTTTTACTATTTTTCAGGTTTATTGAGAACTTGACAAATCAAAGACGTCAAGCAGCTGATTCGAAAGGAGCAATATCGGTACAGTCTCCCCCTACTACTCCAGGGCCTCCAACCTCTCAAAGTAGTCATCAGCTGTCCTCGCAACAACGGGAAGCTAATGCTGGCATGAAGAAAAGTGTATCTGTACCTGGACCCATTGGTGCAGGCATTCCGATACCTGGAAGCACACCACCAAGGATTAATGTTAACTATGAAGTGAAATCTCCTGAGAAAGACATTCAAAAAGAACAGAAACAGCAGCAGTTATCTCTTGTTAGTGAAAACACGAGACGGTCATCAACTCCTGATGCCCTTAATGGAAAGACTGATGGAAAAGATCTAAAGACAGGGTTCATGTCGAAAATATTTGGAAAGGGAAAAGACGAACCAGATGGCTTAAAACAAGGTAAAGTTGTAAAGTGGTGATTTCTTTTGTATTAAAAATGTTAAGACGGGGAAGATAGATTTTCTGACAGATGTAATTTCTTAAAATGTTATTCACATATTTTCTAAGAGGCAACGTACAAACTCAGTCACAAGTATCAGCAAGTAATTTCTCTGTTGCCAGAGTTCTTTTTCCAATGTTGAATCGTACATCAACCATGAATTGGACAGTAAATCGAGTAGACATTAACTTCACTGAAGCACAGCATTGTAAGTTGTTTGTGTTTACTATTTGAATACACACAAAACATAGTACATACAGATTCTAAGTAAAGATAAACATTTCGCAAGATGGGGAAGCTGTTCTTTCTTATTTTTAATTTTCTCGATATAACGTGTATATTTCATCATATTTTCAATTTCTCTTTTCCTGTTACGTTTAGGTTTATTATATTGTTGTTATTGTTTAAAGATCTTATAATACTGTTCTTTGACAGAACACCAAATGAACTTTACAAGTAACTTTATGCATAACAATTGAATTTCTGATAAGAAAAGGAAATATGTCCAACTTGTTTTATTTAGAGATATCTTAGGAAAAAGAACTTATAACTTCTGCATTATCGTAACGCAGTGAATATTTTAATCCGCCGTTGCTCCGTGGATATAGCATAAGCATATTTCATTCTTACGCCATTTTGTTTACTGATGAAAATGGGACAATTTTCTACGTATATCTCAATTCTTTTCCACCAAAACTGGAGTTCATTTTTTTCTAATCACCAATGAATTTCTTTCCGTACGGGGAAATGCTTTTGAAGGGCGTATAAGGTCTGTGGAGATCGTATAAAGTTATATTTATTTCAAGATCATTTGCATAGGGCCTCTGTTTCCTGTCACAGTGTTTAGATGCGGTTTTGGAGGAGTAAGTCAATCTTGGTCTTTTAATGCCCCAGTTATTTACAAGATCTTGCCTCACTTGAGATTTAGTTGTGCTTTATTTACTCAGTTGACATCTGAAAAGGGTTTAATGTCTTGGAATTCAGAAGTTGAACATTTTCAGAACAGAAGACATACGTATCTGACTGTCTCGGGTAGGTTCGAATTCTTAATTTAGGTATTTCCATCCCCTTTTTCTTATTTTTGTTACTCATGTGCGTTGCGTCTTTAGGTAAATGCCGTGACTCCTTCCTTCATCATTTCTATGTCTGAATTTTCCCCTTCCCGAAACCCAAACTTAAAACGGATTTTGACATCAGAAACACTGCTAGTCAGAAATTGAGGAAAATATCCATCATTCAGTTCCTCCTCACCACTGTGGGCTACTCATAACAATGAATGAGAAAGTGTATCCGGTGAGTGACTTGTTTGATGTGGTGCTTTTTGTTCATATGTTGCAGTTCTGCGTAATAACGGTTCGCATTATTTGGCTCTTTCTTGGTCTGAAGAGTCGGTAATGGATGAAGTATTACATTCCGCAGGTGAAACTTTAAGGATCGAATCGAACATAGACTTTGATTCATTCAGCTACTGTGCTAATCACTTGCTGATATTGTAGAGATCCCACTATTAAACGCAGACCGCAAAGAAATTAATTTTTTCGCAGTAGTTCACGGTGAGGGTGATAATCTATACCTGTAAATTTATGAGTCTTATTGTTTGATCCCAACTCATGTTAGACTTACACATTTAATGTTTTTACCGTCGTCGGTGACGAAAAACCGAGAATGCAATCTAATTGCCACTTCACAAACTCTTCGTCATGAGTAATGTACCATTTTCTTCAGATCCTCATCTGGACAATCACGAAACCCATTTTCATTCAAATTTTTGGTGACCCTTCACCCCCCCCCCCCCCC
>JAGDQP010003045.1:33439-91180 GCA_022664845.1 Lepisma saccharinum
CTCTCTCTCTCTCTCTCTCTCTCTCTCTCTCTCTCTCTCTCTCTCTCTAAATAGCAGTACCTGTCAAATGTATGCTACTCCTTTGATATGCACACGTCTGTTTTAACTCGTGCAAGAAAAGTAACTGCAATTGTAGTTGAACCATTACAGTACACATTTGTACGTCAGTCATACATTAACCATTCGTGATTGCATGATGTGACCGCGGAAACATGCTTATCGGATTTTGGCCGAATGTCAGATGGTTGCTTCATTTAAGGTAGCCCTTCCTTCTCCGGTAGAATTAATGTACTTCCAAGACATGCTGGTGAAACATGAAGTTGCTGGAAAGCTCATAGATACGAAATTTCCGTGCTTCGAGACCTGTTTCGGTGATCGTCAGACAGGTGGAATATGTCAGTCCCTTATGGCGACATTTTATATGCACCAGTCCTGCAGTTTTAGTAAATCTATACTTCTAGGTAAAAGACTTACACTTACAAAGTAGCCCCTTTCGTTAATTCATTGTTAACCCTTGTTTATAAATTTGTGGTGAAGAAATTTTGACACATACCTTATTAACTTATGTTTTCACTATTTCTATTATCACATAAACCTTTCTTTATAATAGTTCTTACAAAAGAAACCTTGCCGTAAAAATGAACCGATTTTACTACCACAGGGCGGTTTCTCACGTTAAATAACGTGATGCTCCCAAACTATAAACATAATATTAAACGGCTTATCAACAGTATTGTTCCTTTTACTCAAATGCGCCAAGGAGTTCCTTTGTTTTCACTACAATTAACGTTTCCTTCTTCTAGCAAGGTCAAAACGAGAAAGCCGATTGCAATACTCCATGTTTCGTTTTGTGCAATCCCTTAAGTTGACGATACGCTTCTCCTTTATTCAGCTTTGGTTCTCATTCTGTCTTTTTACGACTGTAGTGGCTGTTGTGTTATGAATATGACTGAGTAAGGCGTGTAGTTCAAAAGGAAGATGATAATATTGTTGTACGGGAGTTAAAATATAAATGGGAAGAACAGGATATTTTATGACGAGGAATTTGTCCAAATCTGTGTCCTACTTTAGAGTGTGCGTGTGTTAGAGTTCCGGAAAATTAAATAAAATAAAAATAGAAAAATATTAGAAGGGTACTTCAGAGGCATGTAAAAAGTATCATTCATAGTATTGAGACATTCCTGGTAACGCAACATTCTGTAGAAACGTCATGGTCCTGGGAAGCTCCGATTTTGTAGGTTCCTTGCTGTTGGTAGTCTTTGGTGAGAAAGCGTAATGGCGTCGAACCCGTGGGCTTGTATACCGTGCCCCAGCTCCACCGTACAAAGGCGTCGGGCGAGCTACAGACATACAAGGGGAATCCTATCGGGTGATTGGAGGGTACACTATTAAAATGAAACTTCTTAATTTCAAGAGGAAAACTAATTTATTTCTTCCGAAAGGAGCCAATTACTGACTCCCGCAGTATAATAAAATATTGTAAATTAATACAATATATGCTAATCTCACAACTAAAAACCTGCTCCTAGCTCTTATGCATAGCGAACGATCTTTATTGAATTCATAATATCTTCATAATTATTTATGTTATATAAAAATGCTTCTGTATTTCATATTAATATGAATTGTAAATGGATTCTATAACAAAACCAAATTAATTTCTTAATAAAAAAACAATAGTTTCCTACTTTACAAAATGAAGAGTTTGGTGCTGCCATCTATTGTGCACCTTTTCCAGAGTTTATATATATATTAATATCATGGAAGATAATAAATGTTTCTCATTCCTATAATTAATATTTAAAAATAAAAAAATTACGATCATTGGAGATTATTGATATATGAGAGTCTGTCTCAGTATCCGAACAATTCAATAATAAGAACAATATTTTCAAAAAAGAAGAAAGACCCTCTGAGACCATAAGAAGCAGTTACAAAGAAAAAAGTTACGAGTTGACGACAGTGGTGAAAGCGTCATCGTTGTCCTCATTATTACCAGGAAAATAAGCCGTATGCGGATGGAGAACCAATGATAAAACCGAGTCTCATCACGACATTCGCAAATGCTAGTGAAAATTTGAAGCTACTTAAAATGGTCGATGATGTTGCTCTTTTAAGAAATGATGTCGTGAGAAAGGTTGATGAGATGTCGGAGGACGTTACCAAATCTTTTCTATCAGCACGTGCAAATATTTTTTCCTTGCCCGAGATGACTGATACTGTGTATGTCCGTTGTATCAGCGAACAATTGTGTCTGAAGAGCTTCTCGACTTGCGTCAGTTGGTTTCTTCTAGAGAAGATGATGTTTTTTCAAGAAATAAAATAGCTTTAAAAAGTTGTGTATGCACTGATGAAGCTCCTGCTGATTTGCAAGTTTTGTGGTTCTATTGAAAACTTATTTTCAACGATAAATTTTTAAGTGTCATTGCATTATTCACGAAGAAGCCCTCTGTGCCAGAGACATGAACTTATCTTCCGTAATGGATTTAGTGGTTCAGTGTATCAATAAAATCCGCGTACTACCACTCAACAGAAGGGAATTCTACAGATGAACACCATGGGAAAATTCTACTTTATTGTAATGCCCGTTGGCTATCACAGTGAACAATTAAAAAGAAAAAGAAAACATGCATTTTTTTGGTAGGGGAAAAGAAGGAACCGCATGATGAGTTGATAAACGAACGATTTTGGAGGATCAAAATTTGGTTATATAACGTAGCATTTATGACGGACATTGTGGGCCACCTTAACCGTTTTAATCACCATTTGCAAGGTAAAAAATTTTATTTTCCAGTGTTATTCAATTCAGTTGAGATATTTAAAGCAAAAACTTGGTCTTCTTGGGTTGTTCCTTGAAATGGTTTCTCGAATTAAACAAGTGTCAAACTGAATTAGGTGGGCTTGGAATTTTTCTAAATATGAGCAACATGTCATTGAACTGAAAAACTGATTTCAATCCAGGTTTTCGGACTTGCAAAACGAGAAACAAAATCTGTTTTTCACAAACCCCTTCTCCCTTTCATTCACTATCCAGCTGATATGCAGACTGAAACCTTGGAGCTTCACAATTATACTGCAACTCACAGCAAGTTCAACGAGATGCTTGGAAATTCAGCCAGCCAGGAATTTACCACTTTCTATAAATATCTTCACCGTGTCAGTTTCCTATACTAGGAGACCCCCTACGATATTGTTGCAGGTTCGGATAGACATAAATATGTGAAAAAAAAACTTTTTCTATCCTGTGTATGCTCTCTCGTTTTGACTGTACAGCTTGCAAGAATGCGAGATGATGGAAACGTTCATCGTAGGGAAAACAATGAAACGGTAGGCGTGTTCGAGTAAAATAAACAGTATTGTAACTAAACCGGTTTGTGTTACGTTAGTAGTTTGGCGGCATCATGTTAATTAAGGTGTAAACCCACCCTATGGATTTTTTTTTCACCGCAAAGTTTCTTCTGTAAATTAAATATTTTAAATAGTGAAAAAAAAAGTTAATAAGGTATATGTGTAAATGCTAAAAAACAAATATTCTAGATAAAAAAGATGCAAAGTGAATTTTCATCCTGTTGTAATAAAGTCTTATGATTTTCAAGGATTAATAATTTTACAAAATTAAAGAAGTCTTGTCCACCCCTGCGTTACTTATTAAACAGTCCAGATATTTTTAATGCTTCGAAGGGATTTTATATATATATAAAGTATTAACTTTTTCATTATAGACCAGAAGATATTTCTAGCACAAAGGAACGGCTCAACGGAACCAATAACCAGCGTAGAGGAATTTGTTCCAGATGATGGTCAGTTGGACAGGTCTTTCCTGGAAGACCCAAATCTGCAGGAGACTTCGTCCAGAGTAGAGGAGGACACTGAAAGGTATATCATCTCTTTATTTCAGAATCGTTAATATTTGTCACTTGTTATAGATCATTTTCATCTTGAGGTGTTCGCGTTACTAATTAACTTGTAAATAACCATAAAACGCAAAGAGGTTGTGGAGCAATAAATATAATATTAACGATTTAAAGTTTAAATCCTTTTTCGAAGTAAAGAACGTAGAAACAGATAGTGTAAAATTTTTGTTTTATTTATAAATTAATTACACATTTTTTGCAAAAAAAAATAATTAAAAAATGCAACTTTAAAAACTTGAGTTGGCAAACGTTAACTTAAAAAAAAGTAAAAACATAAAACATTAACTTTTTTCAAAATAGCAAAAGCTATTTTAAAAGTAATTTGTTTTTACAACAGTTAAAGTGTTATTTAACCCGAGAAAGCCCGTGCTGATTTTACCCTTAAATGGACCAGGGGTGCCTGTGAGGCTCCCTATGCATTTATATATATTTTTTGGAATCGAGTAAAAATAAATAAATTATTGCATGCAGAAGCATATATTTCTAATTCAAACATACTTATTTTCTATATATTTTATAGATGATGAGCATTAAAAATAATTTATAATTTCTTGTATTACTATTATCGGTTTTCTTTTTACTAGAAAAAATAATAAATTGAAGACAGCAAATTGAATTTTCTGTTTATGTAAAGTTACGTTTTGCGTGTGTTACACTTTACGCAGTACCGTGTGGTTACAGAATGTTGTCCACATACATTTCTCTTGAATGTTTCACATATCTGGTTTTGCATTTGGCTCTTCTTATGAGGGCACAAGTAGCAATTATTTCTTGCTCTTCTGCTGCGGTAGATGGAACGCATGCTTGTATAGCTTGCTGAATAGGACGGTGCAGTGATTTCTTTAACATTTTACTAATTTGCTTTTAAACTTGAGCTTCTGAAACTTCTTCGAGAAACTTTTCTCTTCGGGAATCCACTGCTTCTGCACTGAAGAAAGGGTTCAGCTTGCTCCAGATTACATAAGCTGCCACACCGCAGATGTTCTGAAAGACCGCAAAAGGCCACCTGTTTGTCTTTCGCTTACAGGAATAAGTATGCACCATTTCATCAAGAGTATCGACTCCTCCTTTGTGTTCATTGTGCGAAAGATTTATTTCAGGTTTATTTTTGTGGTTGAGAGAAATATCAGTTGTTTGGTGCATAGTTGATAATAGCATTACTGCCTTTTTCTTATCGGAAACATACGATACAAGAGTATTGTTTCCAGAAAAGCCAAAAATTGAAGTTCCAGGCAGGCGATCCTTTCCCGGAAGAAATTCTTTAGGTACCTTTTATTTTTTCTCACTGTTCCAACAGATGTTAATCCATTATTCTGAAGCGTTTCTGCTAGCTCTAAACTTGTGAAAAAATTATCGTAAGTTATATTTCGGTTTGTGTGGAAATACGATTGGGAAAGTTCAAGCACAATATGAATGGCTATATTAGAATTCCTAGCACGTCCTTCTTGTCCCAGATAAAAGAATTCCTTTCAAAGGGTAATAGCACTTCAAATCACAAATCCACCAAATTTTTATACCATACTTGTCTGGTTTGGATGGAAACTGTTCGTCTGTTGTGACATTTTCACCGGGTATATGGTGCTTTGTAAGAGAAGACATTACTAAATCCCAAACTTCTCGAATATGTGCAAATTTATCCTTCTCCCTTCTCGATGATCTTGTATATCATCGAACCGAAGAAATACTAGAAGATCTTTGAATCGGTTCTTCCCTATGGTTGCACGAAAACTTGGTGGACCTTACTTTGTACTCCATAATTTGCTGATGTATACGTGATTAGATTTCAAGTGCGCCGCTGCAAATAGCTGACCTATAAAGGCTTGGATCTCATCTGCATCACACGGCTTCCGCTTATTCCCTTCGTTCTTTTCAGTATAAACACTTAAACTTCCTTATTTGTGTTGGATATAATTATATCAATTATTTCATGTCAAAAATAGTGCAAAGGCAGATTCCGGACTAGCAATTCTTTTCCAAGGAGTTAAAATCACTTTACTTACAGTAGACTTGACAATATTGTGTGCATGCACTTTTACAGTAGCAGGTGGAGTATGTTTCCAACGTGTGCCGCCTTTTGAAACAAAAAGACTCGCATTGTGAGTACCGGTAACACTTGAAACGTCAAGGGACGCGTCATCACTTGAAACGTCACAAACTTCATTACCTTCATCAGATTGAATCAAGTGTCACTTACGTCCGAAGACACACTAACATGATCATCGTCACTCTCCGATGCTTCGTCATTGTCCGAATCCGAACTGATACTAAGAATTATCAAGGAATAAGTGAATCATGATAAGATAGGAGAATTCAAGAGAGTACAGTACTCATACTATATATACAGAAAAAAAAGCAGGACGTTAAGAGCAACAGCTGGTGCCTATGAAGCACCCTTTGAGCTTTTTCGGGTTAATAAGCCAATATACAAAAATAAACGAAAGTAATGCTGTAAAACGATACATGACTTTGTGTCATTAATTGCTGCAAAAACTTTTGGTTATTAAACTATCTTTAAAACTTGTTAAGTGCAACTTAATAAGACAAAGTCACGTATAAATCAATATAAAAAAATCCTCTTAACAAACCCACATCAAAAAATACCCTGTTGCATTACCTACCTAAACTAAGCTGGACACAATGCATGGCCGCTTTCGTGTAAATCTTGGCAAATTTGCCTTTTGTGTCTTTTAAACAGTAATTTAGCCATCTTTTTTTGGTAACTTTTACTTTGCCTATATTATAACTCTCATAATTCAAATTAGCATTAAAAAGCCTTTCACTATCTAAATAAAAAAAGATCTCTCCGCAAGGCTGTTAATTCCTTTGTGCACTCATTCTTATTGCGTCCTTGTTTCCAAGTATTGTTACCACAGTTTTTTATAAGCAAAATTAAAAATATTAATTCTGCACTTAAATTAATTGCCTTTAACTTTTAAACTAACCACTATACTGTCCTATCCTCTTTAGCTCCATTACTTTAAGCATTACTTTGTACTTTAAATTTAATTTAAGTGCATCCATTAAATTACCAAACTGTCCCCTAATTTACCAAACTACAACATCAAACCACCCCTAAACTGCACAGTAGGTACATAGATCAAGAAGAAAATTTAAAAAAAAAATGTTCACAGAAAAGATATGCCATGGTTTCTGAGTGTCAGTTTTTCATTTGAAAAGAACCGTTGCCAGAGAGCAAATTTTTAAAAACAGATATACCAGATAGTAAAGTATGTAATTAATGTTGACTTTTCAGTTAGCTACTATTGTATGGGAATTTGGTGAATTTGGCGAGTTGTGGTCAATAAAGGAACTACGAAAGTGAGTCATTATATAAGTGACAAAATGCAATATCTTCAAATTGCTGCAATGTGAAATTGTGTTTGTGAATATAAGTCGTTCCACTGATCACTTAGGCAACTGTCGGTGTAGGTGGCAGCACCACCGTGTATCGTATACGGCGCTAGTAGCTACGCTCTTATGCAGTGGTGAGTCATTCGAATGCCAAGTGGGTAAGACTGTAAAGACTCGTGGAATTTCTGCCCCAATTCACACTGTCACTGCAGCCACGTATTGCAGAACCCTGACGAAGTTAGGTCATCTATTCGCAGGGAACGTCCAGGTCTTTTGAGAGATGGAGCGTTGGATGACAACGCTTGTCCTTACACCCTTACACGGCTAATCCCACAGTGGCTCACATACGGTCCCTAGGCTGGGAACGACGAACATCCGCCCTACAGTCCGGATTTGGCACCATCCGACTTTCAACTCTTCGGCCCACTGAAGAATCACCTGGGTGGTCACCGGTTCCAGGATATGTAGGAGGTCCGTCGGAAGGTTACCAGCTTGCTACGACACCAACCAAAAACTTCTTCGCTGTTGGCTTTGAGGGACACATGAAACGCTGGGACAAGTGTCTAAATGGACATGAAGATTACGTTTAAAAATAAAACAAATTTCATGAGGTAACTATTTCAACCATTATTTCTATTCCATTTTGCGACTTATATATTGACCTAGCCTCGTGGATAAGGCGAAATTTGTTTTGTTGTAATTAAAAAAAAAACTTGTAACTTGTGAATGTTTTATATTAATTCAATAAATTTTCTAAGAATTGAGAGAATGTAATCCAGGTTTTATTAAGATTACCTTTATCAGTGTTGAGGGTAACAATTTTGGTTACGATGTAGCACAATTCTTTGACAGTCATGTCAGTATGTGAATCCGACTTATGATCGATACGAGATGAGTAGTCAAATGTACACCCTAAATTTAAAGTTAATTTTTACATGAGCACCAAGACTCAGCTAATTTCCTATATATAACCACTAAGAGAAACCAAAATAAATTCCGCACTTCCTTTTACCGAAAGCCTATGGCTGGCACTACTTATATGTACTAGTATCTGTCAGTTCTTCATAACTGAGGTAATTTTCCGGAAAAAAATATTTCTTCGTACATAGAATTTACGTTCATTTTCAGAAGGCCTTAACAAGATATTTTCATATTTCTCATGGACTCAAAGGCCTGAGCCAAAGTTGCCTAACGGCTTTAAAAATAAAATTTATGGACTCAAAGAATAGGTACAATTGGAAGTTACTACAGATTTGGGTCGACTCGGTAAAGAAATTCACAAAGAGCTAGCTCGAAACTTCCAAAACAACCGACTCCCAGTGTGTTAGTTTACTTAACCAAAAATCACGCGAAATTTGAAGCGCGTATTCAACCAATATAATATCACACCAGCCTTATACCTCCTGAAACTGTTGAAAAGTCATACACTTGTTTTAAAACATTTTTCCCACCACCTAGTTTTTTTTCTGGATTAGCGTATGTGAAGTTACCATGCGATGAAACATACGTTGGAATGACGAAAAGACATTTGAAAACAATTGTTAAGAACACATTAGGAACGCTAAAACGTGCAGTCCTGCTTCAGGTTTGTCTAAGCTCTTAAACGAAACAAAACACAGTATTACCTCATCTCGTATCATTAATAAGTTGGATTCACATATTGACAAGATCACACGCCAAAAAATCCTTTTCCCAGCATTACTAGGTTAATCTTAATAAAGCTTGGATTTCATTAAGAAAAGTCCTTGAACAATATAGAACATTTATAGCAAATAGAGGCAGGCTACTAGAAGAAGTCAGCGAGCCTATGTTCAAGGCAAAAACAAGGAAGGAGAAAGATATACCCAAGTATGTGCGCTGTAGTCATTCATTGTCGTCTGCTGTGAGGGCTAACATCTGGTGCGATGATTCAAAAATTGTACTCCACGGCTCCTCACAGCACCTTCGTTTGCTGCCCCCCCCCCCCCCCCGATTTCGTTGTTTCGAGCGGGCGATTGCTTATACCGTCTGCTACTCACTCCCAGCAGTGTTGTTGTAGTGTCACGTGATAGAAGTAGATTCGCAACCAAATACAGACTTTTTTTGTTTTAATTACGATAAAACATTAACTTTATATTTCCTTTATTGACCACAAATAATTAAATTCACAATTTTCTCACCAGAGAATCTAACTAAAGTGTTAGTATTATTTATGCACATTAATATCTGGCAACTCTGTTTTTAAAAATTGACACACGAACCTGATTTAATCTTCTCTGTAAACACTTTTCTTCGTCTTCTTGCTATCCTATCTTTTACCTTTTAAAATTATTTTGTTATGTTTATGTTACTTTTAATGTTTACTTTTTTCAATCTAAGTCGTAACAAGTTTGAAATATATGTAGTAGTGATTACTTATTGTACTCTGCATTGACGCAACGGAGGTTTAAACACATAAGTTTTTGTTAATAACTAGTTCTGATCAGTAATATGGTTTTTGGGATCTGAAGTGTAAGTCTGTCGCCGACCACGCACTTAACGCCATAACTTAGCATTAAAGTAGCTGAAAAAAACATGAATAACAAGTGGCGAAAGTGGGCCACGGTGACTCAGTTGATAGAGCGCTCACCTGTGGTGCTAGAGGTCGTCGGATCGATCCCTGATCATGCCATGTACGCTTTGTGGTGGAAAAACACCGTGTGCGTGGGTTTTCTCGGAGTGTTCCCGTTTTCTCCCACTTTCTTCATTCCACCATTTCCATCCCATCATCATCCATACGGCCTGAGTCATAGTTGCCTAAGACCTTAAAAAATTCAAATTCAAGTGGCAAAAGAACTATATGGGTATATTTGTTATGACCTTTTTGTGTATGCCTATGTATTTCCCCTATACGGCAAAAGACACGTGGCATGTATTGTCATTCAAGAGGCTATGTATTGTCCCACATATGTTCTCCATTTTTATTTTTCTTCATACTAAGTTGTTTCTATTCAAATCACTGGTATGCTTCATAAGTACATTAAACAGTTTGCATTTGACGTGTAGTTGTAGGCCTCTGTGTTAAATGATATTTTTATTGTGAGCGTCATTTTTTTATATCCTCTCATCGCCCGATTTGGTTTACGAGCACATTACATCTCTAAATAGTTAAAATATTCTTAAATATTTAAATTTAGCAGTCTGTATATATTTCTTCATTGTGTTCCAATTTTCTGCTTTTCGCTTAACATATTTTCATATTTGAATTATCTATCTACTATTCTTTGGCTTCCAGTTTGACTTTTATTTTAACGTCCGCTTCTGAGTGTTTCTTTACCTTTCTCTTCTCACCCAATCTCATTATATAACTATCATCTAAAAATCAGATGGTTCTCTCTCCCACTGGTCGTCATGTTATTCCTTTGTAATCATTTATATTTGATACACATGTGTCAACATAGTACGCAGACCCATTGTTACCAGTTATAATTCCCCTACTGAACGCATTTTCGCTCTTGTTGACCCCTTCCTTTAACCACATGTTCAAGCGCTGCCTGCCTACATATGCGACACCTACCACTTCTTAGAAATCATCCGTAAACCACCACCTCTCCCTTCTGATATACTGGTTAATATTATAGATGTTGTTACTTCCTTGTATACCAACATTCCTCATGCCCATGGCTTTGGAATTCTTCCTTAACCAGAGACCCCAACCACAGCTTTCCTTCTTAACCTGGCCAATTTAGTTCTCACATGTAACAACTTCACCATTGATGACAAACACTACCTTCAAATCTGAGGCACAGCCGTGGGTACGATAGTGGTACCTTCTTGTGCTAATTGTTTATGGGTAAGCTTGAACAAGATTTCCTGCAAACCCAGCCTTTGACTCCACTACTTTGGATACGTGTTTTGGATGATGTCCTGATGTTATGGTCTCATGGTGAAAACAGTCTCAACACATTCCTCGAACAGCTGAACCAATTCCGTGTCGTTCAGTTCGCTTAGACCATTTCTAACAAAAGAGCCATCACTTTTGAAAACAACACCCTCGCTGCTTCCGTTCACATAAAACCTATCAACCATATGCAGTATTTACACTACTCAAGTTCCCATCCTTACGACACCAAGAAAGTGATTCCTTTCTCCCTTGCCCTCGGAAGACAACGCCTGAATTTCACCACCTCTGCTGCTGAGCATCTAACCTTCTAACCAAACATTCGCCGTGCATCCTCACACATCCAACCCACTCAAACCTCCCAACACCAATCCCAATCGACCGGCGTGTCACCCAATTCCATCCTAAACTAACCAAGATCAAACAAATCCTACACTCCCATTTCCACGCTCTCCAATCCGACCCAGACACAAGATCAGAATTTTCCACCAAACTTACATAAGATTTTCAGCACACACACACCCCAAACCGGTGCCCATATATGCAAGAGACCCAGATGTAGGACCTGCTTCATTTTCATAATTTCTCCCACAGTCACTATTAATACTTCTAGTGACCGGTACACCCCAAATCCCAAGGGTACATGCCACACCTCTAATATAATATAATCCTAAACTGCAAGTTCTGTGATGCCTTTTATGTGGGGGAAACAGATGGTGGTCTGAACATTCGTATTAACAACCATCGCCACTTTCCACTATTAACAAACCGGATGCCCCAGTCTCCTTACACATACCCAGTGTCACAACACCAATTTTGATCTCTTCCCTGGTGGCCATAATACACGTTTTGAACCCTACGACCTACACCTCAACACGTCGTCCGTGGGAGGTGCCCTTCATTCATGGCTTGAGCTGGAAAATGAAACCTGGTGTTAACCTTCAGTCACTTTAAACCTCCCGTTTGCTCAATATTTTCAACACATTTCCTTCCATGATCCCCTGACAAGAGCCAATATTGGGCTCGAAATATAGAAGTCGTCTCTCTAATTACTGTGTGTGTTCTCATATGGAACAAATAAGCTGTAAGTAAATTCTTTCCTTTTATCGTAAACTTACCTTATACACATGCAACTCTATACACGGGTTTATTTTCACAATCATAATCCAAGCACTTGTATGTACCATCCCTTGCATTCATTTCTAGAATGTTTTGGGCAGTCTGATGGATGTGAACCCGGGTAAATAAGAGTTGCTGCAAAACAAATTGTTTCTTTTGTTTAACATGGATGGCCTTTGTATTTTATTATTGTAACTCAATAATGTAATTTTGTTTCTGATTGCTGTTTTCGTGTGTTCAGAAGGCAAGAAATCCTTAGCCGGCTTCCATTTTTAAAAGCTTTACTGTTGTGATGTTTTGTCTCTCTTAAATTGTTAGCAACTTTATTCTTCTAAGCTTCTGAACGAAGGCAACGACGCTATTTGTTAAAGTGGACATTGAATCATTGCGTTTAATAGATCCCTCACCGGATGGAACCTTGAGCAGAAAGCGAGGGGACCTGTTCTGTCTTGGTATTGATATGAGAATAGTCTGTAGTGGAGGAAGTTTCCAATATCAATGTATCAGAATAACCCATACATACATATTCGATGATTAAAGAATACTCCGGTCAGTGTAGATAGACAATAAAGTTTACTTTTTATTATTACTACTGTTTATACTATTACTATTTATAAGGCTGTTTTGTTTTTAATGTTAATGTGTAATGAATTACATCTATGAACATACAGTGCAATAGTCACCGTGGTAAACTTAATTTGTGTTACGTTATATATGCTTTACACAAAGAACTTGTGTGAGATAATTGTTGAAAAGAACAGAAAAAATTGTCGTTGCCGTGACCAGGACTTTAACCCGGATCACCCAGTTACTGGGTAGACATTCTACTAGTGTACCACCACGACCAACTCAATACAACCTCTACATGTAGTAAGAGTGCCCTGATATGATCACCAGCAGAGTAACTGTTTCAGGGAAGAGACGA
Source organism: Lepisma saccharinum (assembly GCA_022664845.1). NCBI lineage: Eukaryota > Metazoa > Arthropoda > Insecta > Zygentoma > Lepismatidae > Lepisma > Lepisma saccharinum. The sequence continues at coordinate 46,608 of JAGDQP010003045.1, forward strand.
GGAGTGCTGCATATACACAAGTTGGCCGTGCCCTGGTACAATGATAGAATACCCAGTTGGCAACTGGGAGATTCGGGTTCCAGTCCTGAACACAACAAGGACTAATTTTTTTTTTCTGTATTTTGCAATTGTTCTCAGTGTCTGGGAATGCGAAGTTGTTATCCTAACAGCTTGCCATACGCGAGGCATTGTAGCAGAACAGTGGGGCAAATTGATCAAAGGTATGCTTCTCTTACCTAACACTATTTCCGCTCACATAGCAGCAACGACAGTTGAACTAAGGAAGTGTTTACACTTATCTACCACATTCCCCTTAGCTGGCATCTTGAGAATCTTCATCTCCCGCAAAATGAAGGAACCGATGCAAGGAGACATTTCCTCCGGATTAGAAGTAATATCTACTATGGAAGAGTGGTTTTCAAGCCGAAATCAATACTTCTACAGTGGTACACGCTGGAAGAAATATATGGTCTAACAGGGTGTGTGTGTTGGGGAGGTTATGGTTGCGCTACGGCCTGTAGTCATGGCGTAAAGACTATTATAAAATCTTTATTCAATAATTACAAGGGTAAATTTGAAATACCTGTTCATGTGATCCTTTCGTCTGTTTGTAGACAAAACCCAGCCAATCTCTACGCACACATGAAGCACATGCAAAGAAAGTTAATTGCGAAAAATGTTCAAACTGTAATCTTCAGTATTCCTATTAATGTTTTATTTCATATCTGTTCCAGTGAAGAGGAAGCTGGCAATCCTCTAGTGGCAGGATTTCAAGATGACTTGGATCCTGACGATGTAGTCCCAATAACAGCAACTAGTGATCTAGCTAGTGACGTGGTAGCGAGCAATAAGAACGAAACACCCTCATCGCCTAGTGATAGTGAAGAGGATGAAACAGTTCGGACTATAAGTGTACAGAGTGTTGAAAAATCGTTAAGCACGGGTCCTAGCGATGCTAGTTTTTGTATAGTACCTCCAGAAAATAAAGACACAAGTGTTGACTTCCTTGGTGGACCAGACGCACTGGATACGTGGCTCAATTCAAGTAAGTGGCGGAATAGTCCGGACGGGGAAGAGGCTGGAGTAGGAGTGACCTCTGAAGAGGATACAAGGACGAAAGATGAAGAGTTCGTGACTGTTCCTTCCAAAGTAAAGTTGGATTTACCGGATTTAAAATTCGGTCAAAATAGCGTGAGCTCTGGAAGTGACAGTCCTGTACCTGCAACGAAAGAGAAGAAAAAGGAAAAACACCGAGATAAGGTAGTAAATAATTAATTAATACAATTTTTACAATTATCTTACGTGCTTTATATTGGCCTATTTTATCCCATACCTTGGTATTGGAAATCTTATCTAATAAGTAAGTTTATGGGCTGACCTTTTATTCTTTTTATTTTATTTTTTACATTCTACCGTTTGTGCCTTGTAGAGGAGTAATATGCAGCAGCCGAAATCTTATTAATTGATAGATTACCAGATAAGTTATTTGCGCTTTCAGTAACCCCACATACAAATGTGTTTCATTCTTTATTGTATCTATCTTTAGATAGGTAAATAATAATAGTTCAGTTTAAGGTGAATATAGGTCATTGTTCTTATATTTATCAATGTTTGCAAAATGCATTTTGCTAGAACAGATTTAAGGCAGACTTTGAAGAAAAGTTGAATCCTTACATCTGTATACAGACTTCTCTCCTGTATGCTTGTTTAGATGCAGTGTTCTATATCAACATATTGAATACAGTAGTTAAGCTTTCTTATTTGTGTGCACGGTGGTAGTTTTACGGAAATGTAATCATGGATAAGTAAATAGACCTACAACTATACTTCTTGCAAGCGTTTGCTTCTCGTTTCAGAAGTTTGAAAATTGAACGCTTTTCTTCACATTCTCAAACTAAAACACTCAATATAGTATTCATAGTTGTAGAAACTTCAGAGGTTTTGTCATAATACCTCCATGATAACACATGTACATGTATGTGCCTGTGTACTCGTAATTATTGTACATACACGTTCACGTGTGTTCTGTGGCTGTAATTTTTGAAAATACTGCACCATACGTAGTAAAATTTCTTCGTTGTATAAAGCTATGTAAAATATTAAAAGACTTAGCGATATATTAAGTTTGTTGTGTGATAAAGTAGTTCTAAATAATTAAGATCAGAATGTATGCAGAAAAATTCAATAAATGAACGAAGTAAGCGTGGTAAAAGCAAGACACATGGGTAATTTACGCATGAGATACATTGGTAATTTGCTTTCGAAAATAAAGTTTACTCTTCCAAACGAGTTCCACTCCATTTTACATCTTCTGTATATTTCATCCGTCAACTTGGCATTCGATGTTTTGAGCTGGCCTAGGTAAACTTACTCGTCAACTATGCCTGTTGTCTCTTCTTGAACTTTCATTTCCTTCTTTGCAATGTTGATTGTACTTTACTTTTGTTTCACTCAAACTCTCATTGCTCAGCTCTTCTATTCTGATTTGTAGTTCTTTTGCATTTGAAGCAAACACGATTGATTAAATCATCAGAGAATCGTAGATGATTAAGGTATTCGCCATTGATTTCTATTCCAACTTCATCCCAGTTTAAATTTTGAAACACACGCTCCAGAACCACAGAAAACGGTTTTGGGAAGATTGAATCTCCTTGCCTTATCCCTTTTCCAACTTTAATTTTTTCACTGACAGTAAACTAATTGGTCTGTAGTTCACGACGCGTTCTTTGTCCTCTTTCTTGTACAGCAAAATATTAATAGCATTATTCCAACTTGAGGGTTTTTCTCTCTTCCTCAAGCACATTGAGAATAATTTGGTAAGTTCCTCTTTCATCTTTTCACCTCCCCATTTCAACATATTTGCTGTGAGTCCATCTTCTTCTGGCGATTTTCCATTCTTCATCCCTCGATGTACTTTATTCACTTCTTCTTCCAGTACGTCTACATCATTTCCTTCTAAAACTTCGTTTCCAGTTTTTTCGTCGGAGTAGTACAATTCTCTGTAGAAATTTTCAAATGTTTTTATAATTTCCTACTTATTTCGGGTTACGGTCCCATCTGGTCTCTTAACTGCAATTATTTGTTTTTTTCCCTATCATGAGCTGCTGCTTGGTTTTCTTCAGGCTCTTTTTACATTCTTTTCTTTAGTTTACAATGCTTCGTGGTGTCTTCAAATCTTGGAACGTTAATTTAACTCATTTCCCGATGTCATAGAATGATGCAATTTTGCACAGCGAAGTCGGGTGACAATACAGTATTCCATTGTTACTTTCTTATATTTATGTATTTTAAACGCATATTTTAATATAAACTTCTTTATCCTAAAATAAATACTAGCCTGCAACGATATTGGGTTTGACTGGTTGCCGAATACTTTAGAATTTGAGTCACTTAACATTAGCTTGAGAAAAAGTATCCTAACACTGAAATAACTCGAAGAAAACAAAAAATAAAAAAAAAAATTTTTTAAAGACATACTTTTCATAAACAATTCGTACCAAAAAATAATTTTGTTTATGTATGAGTAAAAAGAAAAGCATGGGGCGCGCCAATTCAAGAATTAATAAAGTGACTGTATATATGAGAGTTCGCAACATGCTTTTCTTTTTAGTCATGTATAAACAAAATTATTTTATGCTTTTTAGTACGAATTGTTTAAGAAAAGTATGTCTTCAAAAAGTTTTATTATTATTATTTTCCTCGATTGTATTCCTAAGATTTTCGTTGTACATCCTCTCTTAGTTTCTTCCTTAAGGTTTTATTTAGCTCTATGTACTCAGTCCTCTTATGTAATTTTCCTCTTCTTTCATTTCCGTCCTTTTCTTCATCATTAGTTTAGTTTCTTCCAAGAATTTTTTTTCTCTTTTATACTTGCTATTTCCTTGGCTTTCTGTCTTATTTCCTCAGTCAGTATATTATTTCTGCTATTGATATTTTCTTTATCTTCTAATTCTTCCAAGGCGCTGAATCCGTTGCTCAATTCCTATCCCGAATGTCTGTCTGTCTCTGTTTTTCGCTAGTTTTTTAGTTTTAAAACGTACTGTTTTCATCTAATAAGCTTCTTCCTCTCAAGTCTTGTATTTAGTTTCAGCTTACATCTCACCATCCTATGATCATTCGAGATTTTGAAACTGTTCAGAATAGACACGTCTTGAAGAATTTCCCTATTATTCGATAAAACTTAATGTATTTCGTTTTAAGCCCCATTTGGGCCTTTCCATGTCCACTTCGGATTAAGTGGGACATCATATATATATATATATATATATATATCTTGCAAGTTTCGGTCAGAGTAATATACAGTAAGGAATCGAATTACGTACTTACCAATCGGATTTGGATGGCTTGCCCTGGAATGTTCTCGGTGCAGATAAATGATGGTCCAATAACCGTCGCTGATGCAGAGGAAACTTGTTTCAGGAGACGCACTGCAGCCACTGATTTTCATAACTCCTTTGCGAAAGCATACCCTACATCTGTTGCTCTTCTGCGGCTTTTCAGGACAAGCTTCTGCTGCCTTGGAGAATGAAAACTCAGTTTCGACGTGTAGTTTTTGCGCTTCTCTAACCCAGACACTGCAAATTGTTGAACTTACGAATTTGAAGCAGAAACATGTTTTACCTCGTGCAAGGCAAAAGGCAGTATACTTTCATTTAATTATTCTTTGGTTTATAAGTGATACAAATATTACATTTTTAATTAGCTGTATTTCGTACCATTTGTAGTGTTACAACGTCAAACCACAAATTACAAAATTGCGTATCCCCTATATCATCATTAACAATCTAATAAAAAAAAAACAGATTAGTAGTGGGCATAGTAACTGGCATATCTTGTTTTTATTTACACATGTATTGTATAGGATCTTGACAAAATAATTAACAAATGTATTTACATCCTACATTCTGACAAAATACAACAGTGCCACCTCACCATTGATGCACTTCTTTTTCCGCACCACCACCGGCCTTGTTTCCATGCCAACAGTGTAAACAGTTAACATGAGAAATTCGTACTCTTTAATCTTCTCTGTTGTCCTTTCTATTCATGTTGCTTTAATTTCCTTTGTTTGAATTTTATTTATTTATGCATTTTCGAAATCGATAGGGATTGAATAACTGCGTGCTACATTTGGAGACTGTGACAGCCAAGTAAGAAGAAAATATAGTTTAGTATTTGAGAATTTGAACTTCTTTCCTGTCATTTCAAGTATTACATTGTTTTAAAATTGTGTTCAGGTCTTTAACTCACCGTTATTGTTGTTTTGTTAAAAATGATTTTACATGTTCCATTAAGTGAGGTGTTTTCCGATCTAGAAGTTTACTGAATATAAAAAAAAATATAGTTTTATAACACAGCTGATTTGTGCATCCAAAAGGCACAAAGCTCCCGAGCTTCGGATCAACCAAGATTAGTAGAGAAAAATAATACATAATAGTAGTGTCATGTTGGCGAATACAAGGTTAAATTTTCCTCGTAATATTTCAAAGTCCAGCACTGCTGAAGAGGGGTTTGAAACATTCAGAAACTGTCTATATAATGGAAACAATATTAAGTAACAAGTGCTGGAGAAATATTCATTCATTGTAACGAGATTTTTTGAAATCATCATGATCAACATACCTGATACGCAGTTGATTTTCACCAATGTCATTAGTAACATTATATGACGTTCGCGAAAAAAAGAATGGTTGAATGAACATGTTTGCTTTAGATAGGTATAAATCTGGTGAATGTGTTGGCCAACTAGGGTTACCACCTTTTGATGAATAAATTACGGGACACTCGGTAAAAAATACGGGACGAATCTGAAAAAAAAAAAACTAAAATGAAAGCAACGAGTTTGGCCCTGTACTGCTATATGACTACCCACACAATTTAAAACTTCCTTAATAATTTTTCTCCTCTTCAGGTGTTTCCCTAGAACAAACTGCATTTAATGCTCTTTCAAATAGTGATACACAACATGACAACTCTAAATACGAAATCTGCTTTAGCCTAGTGGAAAGAGGATACAATAGCAAATAACGATGTACTGATGTCCTCGATTAACTGCAAGCTTTCAACAGCGCCTTCGATTGAAGTAAATGAAAGCTTCTTCATGTTGAATACTTGTAGCTCAGCTGCAATAGTGTGCTCGGAGAAATTATAGGATTTCAGAGTTTAACGTAACGTTTCGCCGCAAAACCCCATTAAAACTGCCCTCTAATTTCAGTTTCTGTGCTGGAGATAAACTTCATTCCTCACGACAAATCCAAAAAACTTGTCGTCTTTATGATATGTTGAAAATATCTGATGATATTATTAAGATGTTGCAAATATGTGTGTGGCTTTACTACTCATAATACGGGACAACCACTAATATTACGGGACGCGTAATTTTTACCTAAAATACGGGACAGGTGGCAACCCTATGGCCAACTAATTGGTCAACTTGTGCATCTTTCTGGAAACGTTTCATACACACACCTTTTTTCTAAAGAAGATAAAGCAGATTTTGTTACAATCAGTAAATAATTCTTGTTACATAAAAAGAATGAGAGTTAAAATTAATAAAAATTTTCCAACAGAAAGTTAACCAATTCTTTTAACCAACACATTCACCAGATTTGTTTCCAGTGGAGTTCCTTTTAAAGGAAATACGTTTATTCAACCAAACTGTGTTCTTTGGGTGAACCTCGCACCACAACAACTAACGGCAGTAACTATATTACTTACTTGGTACGAGGATGAGAAACACACTTATATAATGAAAAGCACGAAATAGAATCCGCACGCATTTTATATTAACGCGGAGACTGCACGAAGTGTCAGAGCCCGATTTGCATGAAACTTATTACACATATAGGGGGCAGCAGTGTATTAATATGTACGTATATTCCAGCTGCTATTAAAGAGTCTGCTACGAATTGTGAGCCAAAGAAGAAATGAGGTAATGCAGACTGTGATGCACAAGTAAAGCGGACAGTGTGTGTATGCGTCATTCCAAACGGTCAAATATAATATGAACCTCTATCATCTAGAGAGCCAATGAATCTCAATCATGTGTTAGTGTGTATTAGAGACCAACCAGAAGCGGTTGGTTAACAAATGAGTGCACGTGGCAGGGCAGCAGTTGAAGAACAGAAGCTGATATGCTCGATTATGCAAATTCTACTTGAATATATCTGCAATAATATTGTGAACGGGTTCATACGAAGTAGAGGAGTCATTGGAACATGTGGAGCAGATTTTGTCGTCCTATATGTGGAAGGTGACCTCAAAGACAGTGACGACGAACGCAACGATGGCGGTTACCCACCACCAGCAAAACAACCAACGGAGCAGAAAAGAATTTCATTGGAAAACAAATTGAAAGCTATCGAATTGTGGCATGACGTAAAAACAGAAGGTGCACACATATCATCCGCAGTACAAAAACGGTATCGGCATGTTGATAGTGAAAACTACTTGTACAAGTGGAAACAAGAGATTCGAGCAGTGGTAATCGAGTGCAGAAATTGTGAAGAAAATACAAAGATATTTTACAGAATATTGAATGCGCAAGAGCACAAAACATTGCTGTGGTAAATATGATATAATCCGGCGGACCAAAAGTGCTGCCAGCAAATATAGTGTCGGATAGCTAGTTTTAAAGTTTGTACAAGCTAACAAACTATTTTACAGGAAGATTAACGTCATTGTAAGGAGGACATATACTATAAATCAAGAGAACCACTCTACAAATCCCGGATTCGCGCATAACTAATTATGACCAATTGGCGATCCAGTACGGAATGCACTCGAAGATGCCATTGACGCCACCAGTCATTTATATACATATATGCCAATTGCTACGCGCAATGGCAAATTATTCCTAATACTCTACATATATCTTCAAGAGATTACAGGAACAGCTTTCGGTCCAAGAATTTAAGACACCGTGTGTAAAGCACCAATATTTCGACTGTTCGAGAGCAGGTAGGATGACAGTCCGAAATGCGGAGAAATTCATTGACAAAGATGTTGGAAAGATTCGGAACAGCGAATCCAAAACATATCTCGTTATCGGAGGATTCTTGGAATACGTGGAATAACTACATAATGAAATCAAAAGTGCGGTCGTATGAAACCATTTACAATCTAACAATAAGGCAAGAAACCACAGGACACATATAGACGCTTGAGTTGAAGGGGTCTAATTCGTGAAAGTCATTGATAAGGTGCATAACAGATAATGTACTGCAACTACACATCGATTACCATTGCTCGAATCTCTTATTCTCGCCTGTAAAAGTACTTTTCACTATCAACATACCGATACCGTTTTTTGTACTGTGGACAATGATATGTGTGCATTTTTTGTTTTTACGTCATGCCAGAATTCGACAGCGTTCAATTTGTTTTCCAGTAAAAATATTTTCTGCTCCATTGGCTGTTTTGCTGGTGGTGGGTAACCGCCATCGTTGCGTTCGTCGATAGCGGCGTCATTATCTTTGAGGTCACCTTCCACATATAGGGCGACAAAATCTGCTCCACTGGTTCCAGTGACTCCTCTACTTTGTATGAAACCCGCTCACAATATTATTGCAGATATATTCCAGTAGAATTTGCATAATCGAGCATATCAGTTTCTGTCCTTCAACTGCTGCCCTGGCGACATGTTCATATTATATTTGACCGTTTGGAATGACGCATAGACACACTGTCCGCTTTACTTGTGCATTACATAATTTCTTCTCTGGCTCACAATTCGTAGCAGACGCTTTAATAGCAGGTGGAATATACATACATGTTAATACACTGCGTTCCCTTATATGTGTACCAAGTTTCATGCAAATCGGGCTCTGACACTTTGTGCAGTTTCCGTGTAAGGGAAATCACATATTGGTCGATCTGTTAAAGAGACCTGTTACGTAATATCCAAAGAACCCTATCCTCAACACTGACAGGAGAAATTTGATCAAAATCAGGTTTCCTTTAAGTGTCAGTGTGCTTAGTAAATCTTAATAATTTTCTTGTACACAAACATTTAAATAACATATATATTATTTTATTATATATCTGTAATCCGAGAATGCATATATTTTTAAAAAATGATGCAAAGCATTATTTATAATTTTTGTACTATAAATTAAACACAAAACTAGGAAATTCTGTAGTAACGCACATAAATTTTTAGACTAGAAAAATGGCCGCCTCTTTGCTGCTAAGAAAATATGGTTGTTCATTCCATCCATAGTAACAGGCAACTCTGAGCCTGTAAAAACAACATAAAATATTCATTCAGTTACGTTCTTGTTCTTTCTTTACTTATCTACTTTCTCTTGTCATTCTCTTTCAACTTTATTTCCTTTTTTAACATTTACATGTAAATTCTGGTGTTTGCCTCTTAGAGTTTATGTGGAGAAAGGTCGAAGAAACAAATGATGAATTATGAACTGTTCCTGGTAATAAACAGAGTCTACCTCTCGCACCAAGCAAGTAATATTATAATTTGTAAGTAGCCTCCTGTGCAACTATGCCATTTTAAAGTCATTATTGACATTCCCAAAAACAACTGCATATCATGCTATCGTATGTGTTCGAAAAAGAAAAGAAAAAATTCACGTATAGATATTTATATATAAATAAATAAACTGGGCGTTGTTTAAATGAAATTGTATTCTTCCTTAGAATGAAGACAAAAGCATGAAGAAACATAAGAAGAAGGGTAAAGATAAAGAAAAGTCATCAAGTGGGGAGAAGAAGAAGAAAAAGAAGAAATCGAGATCAGAGGACAGTGAGAGAGATGAATTAGAAGAATTCTTGAATGGCCCTGCAACGGCGCCAGTTGATACTGCTTATGAGGCAATATAGCATTGGAATCTAGTCATGAGTCTAGTTTCTTAACGTAAGTTCACATTGAATTAAATAACTTATTCTATTTTTAATAGTTCAGAAAATTTTGACTTTATGAGACTGTTTCTTGGTTAATTAGTATTGCTCAATTTCACGAGGTGAAGAACGGTATGATACCTTGACAACGGCTCAAACCGTTATTTTCCCTTTTCCTGCCCTTGGAAGAATGCTTGCCGAGAGATGTTCCTCGCGCGTGTTACTGTCTTAGGCTATAACTCCCTGGATCCCCCATAAACATAACTCAAATAAATCATACCATTAGGAGCGTCCTGGAAGGAATAGAATATACTTCTTGCATTTAGAGTGCCAATAAAATTTCTCATTTCAACGTCTGAACAAGAACAAATATAGAGCTATATCAGTGTTACCTAATACATGTGACAAAAGTTGATTGTGTTGAGTAGAGGACATGTGTGTCTTCGTGTGGATCATTTAAGAACAATAGTTATGTTTGTCTATGCTTTCTGTGTCGGATAAACAATTAAAATTTTGTTCATTGGAAGTCATGATATTGTCAGTTTGTAATATTCATGAGTTGGTGGTTGAAGCTCTAGAGTAGAAATGAACGATGCTGGTGGCCTTCCGCAGAATTGACCATGATAGTTTCTGATATCAGTCAGCTGGCAGAAGTCACTACGTTAATGGAAATCATCATTCAGCATTAACATTACGTAAAACATTGTAAGAAATCGAGCTTCATTTCCTCAGCATTGGCTTCCGACCGTCTTTGATGTCATCACATTATGCCATGCGAAATTCAAACTTATGAAATAACTTGTTCCTTTACCGCTGCTAACTGCATATTTTCAAAGGACAATATTCCCATGGTTCTTGTAATTCTTTAAATTTCTCTTCGGTTTCAAGAAAACTTGTATTCATGGAATTCGATGGGTGGTCTTTGAAAGCCCTTTTGATAAACATACGTAGGCAGAATCTCGTTGTGAAATTTTTGTCGTTTAAGTGAGAAATTCTGCATTCTGATATTACGTACATTCTGGCAACTGTTCATGAAAGTTTGTCAAAATTAATGCAACTGCTTCTTTACAAGGGAACTACGCGAAGTGTAAATGCATTTCTCTGGTGTATTATAAAAATTAAAAGCTTATTTATGGCCAGCTATAAATGAGTAATCGAAATCAGCAACGAACATACTTCTTTTTTTCTTCTAGATATTAGCGTTCAAAGTTGGTGAAAAAAAAATTGTTGAAACTTACCAGATATTTGGAGCATGCTGCCGAATAAAGGTCTGGGTTACATCTGACAGATTTTGAGAAAATCTAGTTTGAAGAAGTATGGTTCTATTTCATAAATGGCATATTGCTCGCAAAAGCACGGAATTGTGGCGACTAAACGTGTTGGATTTTAGTTTCATTAGAACAATTTATAGAATATAAAAGGATATACAAAATGTTACTGAAACCGTAACAACGTCAGCCAAAGTGTAACATAGACTCATATTCGGCTGCATGCTTCATTTGTGTAAAACCATTACGCACGTAATATTTTACCTGCAGTGCCATCTCTTGATTGTTGATGGTTGTATGATGCACCAATTCGTACTGGAAGTTTGTAACATTGCTTCGTCGTTATGATCTGGAACGTAACAATACGTTACTGACGCCCGTCGGAAAGTGGCGAAGAACCAGTTTCAAATCTTGTTTTAAGCTGAACAAAACTGCTGGCGAAATGTATGAAATTAGGAAAAGTATTTACGGTATTGATTGTTTCAGTCGCCTGAACGTTTATTAGTGGTATGCTTGACTTCGTGACGGCAGGGAGGACATTACAGAAGCTCCAAGTGCACCACCTCCAAAAGCCCATGTTCCACGCTGGATTCGAACCAGCAACCTAATGAACGGCGGCCCTGGGTCCTAGCCTACACTACTTCTACCGAGGTCGACAACGCTCAGGCGATATATTGTGTCATCTCAAACAAATCAAAGAATATAAGAACAACAACATACGAGATGCTACCCCATCACAACTGAATTGAGGTAGCGATCTGTGAGCAATGGCAACAAATTTCTGGCCATGTTGAGACATCCGGACAGTGTTTCTGTGAACGTGATGGTTACCAGTGTTCAAGATCAATTCGGTTCATTCTTCCGATAATATTTTATAATAATTTAATCAACATTACGATTGAATGAGCTGTAGTATGTGCCGAAATTCATAGATAGTAGGTCACAAGGTGGACGGTAGGTCACATATTGCGAGAATATCTAATTTTGTAACTACTTGACTAGAGCAAGTGTGAAAATATTAATTTTGTAATATCCTATAATAATCGAGAAAATAAGGCACGCTGCTGAAACTCCTAATGAATAACTTTTTTATTTGTAGTATGGTCAGTGGGCAATAAATTACTCGAGAATGAGAAAGTAGCTAATTCTTATCCTTTTATTTCAGCTTCTCAATGCTCAATTTCTTTATCCTATTTTCAACAGACGAATGCGAGAGAAAAGTGTAAGGGGGGGGGGGGTTACTCATTCATGCCCTCCTATTCGCCGGCCATGTAATATATTCTATTCAACGCAATATTTCTTCGCCAAGTAGTGAGCCAGGTCAAAAAATGTAACCAAAATCCACCCCTGCTAACAGATATGACAGATTATATTTTCACATATTCGTTTCTATGTGTAACCTAGAAGAAAAAAAAAACTCATTTATAAATAAAACTGAATGCATTGGCTTTAAAGTTCGTTTCATTTTCAAAATTGATTTAATTCAGAAATCTACCCTAAACAGATACTATCAAGAAAATATGCCCATGCCTCCAGTGCGTTAATCAGAAAATTGAACTAACTGTTATTTAATGGAATTTGTTCTTGAAGTTAAACTAAAGCTTTTCCATTGTTCGAAGGGAGGGAAAGAAGTGTCGCAAAGAGTTTTAACATCTATTTGATATCCGTACAAAGAACGAGCCATTTGACGATGGTATTTAGAGGCACTTTGCCTTCGAGGTAGAATAGATTGAAAAGACCGTATAAGAAAACCGCAATAAATGGATGCAATTTTCTTTATATTGGTACAGGCAAATGTTGGTTGAAAGCCTCACAACCTCGTCAAGGTCTTGCCATCTGTGAGGGCCTCTAGTGTTTTTAAAGTTGGTAGAGGGACGCAAGATTATTTGTACCGTACAATCTTGCGCCGGAGAACCAACTCACACAGCTTTGCTCGACTATGTGTACGCGACTTGTGTTCACGATTGTATTACTCTCTTTTTCTTCTATCAATCTCTCTCATTAGAAGTTAACAGATGCTTCACTAAACCTGACTTGGCAAACCCCTTGCTATTTCTGGTGCCATTATAGCGAGACGCTTGCCGGGTACTCTTTGGTAAATCATTTGTTAACTTCTGGAATACCGCGAAAATTGTGTTCCTTCGCGATTACCGACAAATGGCTCGCCAAATACTGACTTGGCAAATACCTTACTAATTCTGATGCCATGATAGTGAGATCCTTGCCGGGTACTCTTCAGCAAGCCATTTGTTTACGTGTGTCGGACGCATGAGAATGTATGTGTGTGAATTTAAATATTTTTAAAATATGTAGTCATAGATTCAATGATAATAATAGGGCATTGTTAATAAACTATAACTTCGTTGCATGGTTAGTACATTGATACTTGACGATTGTTAGCGCTTCTTATTGTACAGTACAGCAATGCAGTTTGCTTGAACTGAAAAGTTTTATATATAGAACGTCAGTATGTTGAATGGCGAAAATCTAATCGAAATCTATCCGAAAGAGGTGCTAATCTTTATGTAGGCAGCGTTCGGAAGAATACGCTATGATCTAAACAATTATGTTTGGTAGTAATGTAGATTACTCGAATAAAATAAATGATTGATTATATTCCTGCGTGCTAACCAGGTGGCGGACAGGGGAATGTCGACCAGATATGGTGGGCACCAGAAATATTCCGGGGCGGATCAAAACCAGTACAGCTGCCTTGCAGTTAGTAGAGGGATCTACAAAGGCTAATGGAAGATAACTCCGTACAAAAATATCATAGTAAAGGGAAGCAGCTTCACCATTACCACCATGAGGCTGAAGATGATTGGCATCGGCAAGGCTCAGAGATGGACAGAGGACATTATCTTGCATGACTACAGCGCTAAAGCATCTCAAGAAATAGTAACAGATGGTACATGGATTCTCCTGGAGTAAAATATTCCTGAGGTAATCTAGTCCCTCATTCGGATCTCCGGGCGGGGACTACTTCAGGGGGCTCCAAGAACAGGATTAAGAAAGACCTTAGAATAGGAACGTGGAACGTACAAACGTTATACAAAACTGGCGCTCTTCAGGTAGCGGTACGCGCGACCGAGAAATACGAGCTGGACATAGTGATACAAGAAGTCCAGTGGGAGGGTCAAGGTAGCATCCGACAGGGCAAGTACACTTCACGACGGGGGAACACAGTCACACGAGTTTGGCCTCATTAAGAACAGTATACTTCTGACAGTGCAGAATATAGAGTTCGCAAACACAGCACTGTCGTACGTTACGGTAGATACTCGATGGGGCAACATGGTTTTAATAAATGTCCATGCTCCGACCGAGGTTGCTTATGATAATGTCAAATATACATTTTTCGAGGAGTTAAATTGTTTGATCAATTACCGAAGTACAATACGAAAATTGTGTTGGGTGATTTCAACGCTAAGGTAGGAAGGGAGGAAAACTGTAGACCTGCTATGTGCAAATACAGCCTTCACGAAATCACTAACAACAATGGAGAAAGAGTTATAACTTTCGCGATCTCGAAAAACCTACTAGTAAAGTGCACGTACTTTGAACACAAAGATATACACATGGATATCTCTGAATGGCAAAACACTCACCAGATCGATCACGTATTAGTAGATAGACGAAGACACCCACAACATAATAGACGTTAGCTCTTACAGAGGAGCGGAAGGTGACACCGACCATCAGTTAGTGATCACAAAAGTGAGGGAAAAGTCGTGCATCGTGAACAGAAGGCAAAGGATCAAAGCAACTAAAATTTGAAGTTAAACTATTAGATAATCCGAGCGTAAGAGCAAATTACTAACTGGAAATCTCAAATAGGTTCGAAATGTTAGCCGACTCTAGTAATAATAAAAATAACATTAATAATAAAATTGATGTAAGAATGATGTGGGAGATAATTCGTGATACAGTCAAGGGCGCAACGAAGGAACGTTCAGATGAGAAGAAATAGCAGAAAAACAAGCAACGCAACGATGACTAAGTAATAAAAGCGGAGCAAATACCAACCCCTACAGTAACGCGAAACGCAACGCCACCGGGGGAACAAAAAGCGAGAATTCTGACGCAGAAGATTCAGAGGATAGAGGAAAATAGGAAGACAAATATACGAGATCTATACAAAGCGGTAAACTCGTTAAGAGAAGGTCACCAGCCAAAGTTAGGGATGATTAGAAATGAACGCGGAGATCTTCAAGTGCATCCGACTAAAATTATCGATATGTGGAAAAATTGTTTCGATAAACTTAATGTACCAAACTGAGAAAAAAACAGAGGAATTTAAAATCTGTACAGCAAAACTATGGACACCCGAACCTAGCGAGATCGAGGTCGAAATATCGGTAAAGAAATTGAAAATTTTCAAAGACCAGCAATAGACAATATTCCAGCCGAATTAATTAAAGCGGGAGGAACGGCACTAATCAAGGAACTGCATAAATCGATATGTTCTATATGGAGAAAGAAGCTGCTTCCAGAGGAATAGGAAACCTCAATAATAGTTCGTTTATAAAAAAAAGAGCAATAAATCGGACTAATAATTACTGCGGAATCTCATTACTCCTAACTTGTTACAAAGTACTGAGTAATATCCTGCTAACTCGCATAAGCGGATACGTAGATGAAATAATTGGCGATCATCAGTGTGGATTTAGAATAAATGGATCCACGTTGGACCAGATTTCGCCTTTTGGACAAATCTTGGAGAAGAAATTAGAATACAGTGGGACTGTTCACCAGTTATTCATTGATTTTAAGAAAGCATATGACTATCAAAAGCTTTGTGGTGGACAAACACCTTGCGCTTGCGTTTTCTTGGGGTTCTCCCGTTTCCTCCCACTTTCTTCATTTCACCAATTAATCCCATCATCCTTTCGGCCTGAGCCAAAGTTGCCTAAAGGCCTTCAACTAGTGAGAATGTGTCTCAGCGACCCCATCAACAGGGTACGGATAGGTAATAACTAATAATATGTCAGGTAGTTTCAAGATTCGCCACGGATTGAAACAAGGTGATGCCTTGTCACCATTACTGTTTAACTTTGAGTTAGAATATGCGATTCAGAAAATAAGAGGACAAAAAGGCCATAACATTGAATCAACCGTTCGTGTACGCGGATGATGTAGTTTTATTAGGGGACGATATAGATGCACTACGAAGTAACACCAGTGTCTTGGTAAAAGCGTGCGATGAGATGGGTCCACAGGTAAAAATAGAGAAAACAAAATACATGATGATAAACCGAAACAAATGAGAATAAAGGAATGAAGGAAATAGATACATAACAATTAAGAATGAAAACATAGAGAAAGTAAACAAATTTAAATATTTAGAAGCATATGTAACAAGCAGAAAAGGAGGTCACGGAAGAAATAAAAAGTCGCTTAGCGTCGGGCAACGCATGTTTCTACTCAGTCCAGAAACTCCTAACCTCGTGAGTTGAAATTAAAAGGGTACAGAACTGTTATTCTGCCGGTATTACTTGACGGTTGCGAAAGTTGGAGTACGACCTTAGCAGATGAACTTAAATTACGAGTGTTGAAAATAAGTCTTGAGAAAGATATACGGGTCGAAATGGGACGAGATGACTGGGGAATGGAGGAGTCTGCATAATAAGCTTCACGGACTTTACGATTCACCCTATGTTGTAAGAATAATGAAACCGCGACGACTAAGGTGGACAGGCAGTGTAGCTCGGATGGGGGGAAACGAAGATTATATTCCATCGTAGTTGGCAAACCGGAGGGAAAGAGACCGTTGGAAAGACCGAGACGACTACGGGAGGATAATAGTAGAAGGGATATTCGAGAAGTAGGTGTTCGTGATGAAAACTGGCTTGATCTTGCTCACGATAGGATCCTATGGGGAACGTTTGTTACTGCGGCGATGAACTTGAGAGTTTCGTAAACCATGAAGTAAGTAAGTATATTTCAAAATTACATAATGGGCGGGCAAGGGATTCCCCGCAGAAAGTAGGGGATTCCCAGAATTTCTCTGAAGTAAAGGGGGGTCGAAATATGTATGACTGTCCAGTGGGTAACAATAATTCGTTTGCGCCAAATCGATATTTCAAACCGGCTCAGGAATAAGAATTACATACATTGAATGCTCGTTTTGTTTGTTATTAATGAGAAAGAATGTGATTGCCCGGTTAGATGGCGGTGAATGCGTGTATGTTTTTACTCATACGAAAAGTCCTTTTATTCATGCTCATTTCGACCTGCCTTTTCTTCAAAAAAAAATTCGAAATTGCTTGCTTCCTTTAAGGAATCCCTGCGCATCCATTGCACAATTTTGGGGTATTCATTTTTGGATAGAGTAGGTTTAAAGTCTTTGACGACAGCATGGCGCGTCAGCTCTGTTATTAGTGGTACTGGAAATATGAAACTTTAAAGCTAATTTTACTACGTTTTCGGCAACCTGTAACTCCGAAACGCAGCCGAATTTCCACCCAGTTGACTAGGACTTTCTTTTTCCCGATTTATTTAGTGTACTGTTGTACCTGGAAGTCCGTCGGTGCATTGCGTTACCACCCTGTATATTAAAATTCTATTTTTACATCATCTATGGAACTATTGTATTTTCGTTCGTGCATTTCAAGATTAACAATTGAAATTAGAATAAATGAACTTGGCTTTTAGAAAATGATCAAATACTGACTTTAGTTCGTGAGACAATATGGAAGCCGACCCCTTACTTCATCCTTCAGTCCTTAGCTAACCGGAAGTGTCCACTTGAAAAGAGAAATTTACACTGCTAGTTATAACTAAAATAGTAACTTCCGTCTAATAAACCTAATTTGACAGTAGATAGCAACAGTTTCTATCACTTCCGGAATAATTATCGAAGTATACCGTCATATGTGAACATTGTTTTCGAAATGTTGTGATATAACAACAATTAAAAACTAACGGAGTGGACAATTTAAAACCGGTACGTATCGTAGTCCCTACGTTGAATGTCGATTGCACCGGTACAAAGAATTGGTCTAGATTATGGTCATTAGTACTATCAACACTAGTTAGATTAGAATGTACTACTTGTCATTCTAAAATTATGTGCCACTGCCCCCTTTTGTGTTTTAAGATTGTTGGGATGAATCCCAGTTGGCTGTCTCAAAAACCTTACTATATACCAACCTGGAAATTTTCCCACACCCATCTGAGTGTTATGCAAAGTTCCACATTTGTACCTCTTATTCTTAAGAATATACAGTGAACAGAATGAATCTCACTTTTGCCTCCCCCTGTACATGAGTAATAATTACGGGACGAAGTCATGCATTTAGTAACATAGTTATATAAGTACTCCCAACATTGTTGTGCCTGCGTGATCATCACATCGTAATTCAACACAGGGATTGGGATCCGTACTAACTTTAAATGGGCCACCCTGAATTAATACTCTGTAATGCTTAAACCTTTATCAAATTTATTGCAATCCGAATTCTTTCTTTCAAGTACTGAAAGTTTTATTTGTTTGTCTCTTCTAGGTGCAATCGACAAATCATACCAGTGATAAAGATGGAGATCGGTGCATAATAACACAAGGAATGCTTCCATCATTTTATGCTATACATATATATATATATATCGAGCTAACTATATTGTAGTAAGCATGGATGTAACTCTTCGCAGATTTTTTTCTGCAGGGTGAAATAGCTTGTAATCATATTCAGGTGTTTTATAATGCATTTCTTGGAACTTCTTTTTTAATCTCAAGTGTAACAGGATAATGTTCCTTCGTGTGATAATTTTTTTTTTTTTTATGGGGAAAAGAAAATGTAACAGTATAGTATTGCATACAGAAATATATGCAAGTAATGTAGCAGCAAAACTATGAGTAAGGTTGATTTCTTGTTATTGTAATAATAATAATAATACGCTGACTATACATGTGACAAAATACGTTTATCCTGTCAAGATTCTAGCTTTTTCATTGTGAAGAACTCAGTTACTATATCAGCAGGAGGTACACGAGTGTGCATGCATCAAATGTTAGCTTTTAACGATAGGTACAAATATAGATCCAATTCTACAGAGTGAAATGACAGTAAGAATTGTTGTTAGTGTCAGCATTGAAATCGTATAATGCGAATTTTAAAATGTTAAAAATTCATGCATAGAATTTCTTTGCTTCTTCGTTAGTTCTTCTAGTGTATACTGGAATGGGTACTATAGACGTAATTATAAAGGAACCGAATAGCGAAATAAAACACACTAAACTATTGAAGGAGCTAGCAGAGAACCGGAGAAATTGTTCCAGATTTGCAAAACGTTTTGCCTCTCTGATCATAAATTTTTCTATTGACGGTTGGTATTGAGCCTTTAATTTATTTTTCGTTGTCCTGAAAAACAGTTATGTCAGCATAAGGGTAACTTGAAAGAAATCAGCGCGTCTTGAAATAAGGACTGTGTAGCGACCTGTTTGTGACATTTTGACAATGTCGTGCGATTATATTACGAATTCATCTTCCCTTGTTGATGAGGAAGAATACGTACAAATGACGATTCTTTGGAAATTATGAGCGTAGTGCTTCCCTGTCTATTTTTGTAGCTCAATCATTGAGACGAGTACAGTCACTTCGATGGGAGTAAAAAATATCTCTGATATGTATGTGAGAATGTTGTAATTCTATGTGGGTGTTTAAAGGATAACTAAGTGATCATTGTTTCAGAAGGAACGTCACCACTTTCTTTTGCAAATGTAAAGGTTCTGATTAAGTCGGGTTTAATTATGATTTACCTAGAAAAACAATAAAACTAAATGAAATATGCTCTCTTTTCTTTGAGAATAAAAAGTTAGATCATGACAGGTAGTGTCGCAAGACAATTGTAATAATAATAATAAAACTGAGAAAAACACGGTGAGCCTTGCTATCAAGCTACTCTTCTCAAAACTAAATTAGGCTTTGCAGTTGTGGATTGTCTTTTGTAAAGGTATTTTTATCATAAAATATGCTTGCGTTTTAGGATCTTGGAAATCCATAGGTACGTATACAATGTTGAACTAATCTTTTCCGCTTATCTCGATATCAGATGAACAGGGTGAAAAGTCGATAAATTGCTTCAGTGTTTCGATGACATTGTGTAATGTTGCCAGGTAGCTTCCATGAATATTGTCTCAACAGTATTCTTCGTCAACCATATAAATGTAATATTACTTACTGCGTGTGAGGTGGACTCTGTTCGTAACCAGGTGATTTTAATAATTAAGCATTCACTTTTTCGGACGTTTCTCCACGTCTTTTTTTGTGGGATCCTCTAAAGAACACCACCAATATTTACATGTAAAAGTTGAAGAGAAAATAAAATAGAAAGACAGGAATACATTTTAGGTACAAAACATAATTTAGGTTTTGGAAATTAAAAGGAAAAAATGTAGGAAAATCTTCATTACAAATATGGTAGCCATCACTCTGCCTAAGAAGCATGGCCGTTCGTATTTATTATTCCATCCAGAGTAACTGGTAACTCGGTAACTACTAAAACGACGTTGAATGTTCGTTCAGGTGTTCTTATTTGTTTCGATTTTTTTTTCTTATATTTATTCCTGTCATGTTTTTTCATTTGCTCTTTAGCTTTTACGTATAAATATTGGTGTTTGCTTTCACAAGTAGCCACAAGAGCATACGTAGAGAAACGTCTATGAATTGAGTGAAAAATTATGAAAATCGCATGGCTACGAACGAAATATGTCTCTGACAGCAAGTAAGGATTATCATTTGAAAGTAGCCTCCTGCGTTTGTCATTTTTCTAAACATACATATGTAATTTTCACGCTACATCATTTACTAGAAGACCTATATGTTTTTCCTTTCTTTTCTTGTGACTATACAGTAGAATAAGAGTAAACTTAGTATCAATTATATAATTACACGAAGTACAAAGGGTAATAAATACACGAAAAAGAGAATAAGTCTGCTCTCACATAACTTTCCAAAGCTTAAGGTAAACCAGCGATATTCATGGGGAAGAAACATCAAGTGATAAATGTGGCCTCTTTTCCACTGAGATTAGATCTGAACTTTATATAAGATTTTGTCACCCTTATTTTCTTGGGCTTCATTAAGAATGATCTCAACTTTTCTGCATTTCCAAGTTCTCATTACGTGTTGTTTTCGTGAAAATTCAGTTAGTTTATTAGTGTGAACTATTTTTACGTTTGCAGTTTGTCTTTCTCGAATTGATGAGAGTTTTATTGAAGGCCTTTAGGCAACTTTGACTCAAACCGAATGTATGATGATGGGAAAATTGGTGGATTCAAATGTAGTGGTTATAACCTACAAAACGCCGAGGTATTAGTTAACTGATTGATTGGATTGTTATTAACGTTCTAAACGAGGTGGCAAGCTTCTAAGGGCCAACCACTCTATATTCAGTAGACCCCGCCGGGAATTGAACCCTTGAGTTACGCGCACAGAAAGTGAGTGCGCTAACCTCTCGGCCACCCCGTGATCTTCGGGCTATTAGTGTTTGTATATTAAAAGTTTGAGGAGTACAGCAACAAGGTCAAGTAAGTAGGAAATTTAAATTTGTGTCCTGCATAATAATACTATTCTTTAAATTACCTACTCGTTATGTCACTGATTGTCATAGAGGTAAAAATCTGTTCCTTTCAATTCGTTAGGAATGATCATTTGAAGTGAAAAGGTTGAGTTAACACACATGCGTTGTGTTATACCTCACTGCAGTATTTTCTGTAACCATAAATTCGCTAAGAACTACAATTGATCGGCATGGGCAAAAAGGTGATATGTGACCAAGTTTATGAAATGTTTACAGCAATCAACTCATGTAGAGTAGATACATAACCTGTGAAAAAAAATGAAACGTGTGAATCAGTCCGTTGTAGGTGACAGAGAAGGTACAGTTTACGTAAACGATGTAAAAGGATAATAAAATTACTCTGGTTTTAACATTTCTGGTAAAATTGTCTTGTTTGTTACGTGTCCCTTTTTTTGCATGTGACGATTCAGTTAGCAACTAGCCATATATCACTCTTTACATTGTACAATCAGCGGTTCAGAATGAATTAGAAAAATATCGTTAATTTTTTTAATATCTAAGGGTTAACGGAAATCTGAAGCCTGTAATTGTGGGAACCTTATAGTCGATTCAAGTTACTAGTAACTTTTCGTCGTCTTTTGCCCATTTGTAGTAAAATAATAAAAAAAATATTTCCTGTTATAAATTGTGTGAAAGGTCATATCCTGTTATCCAGTCTCGCCTTTCTAATCTTTGCTCCCGATATACACATACGTCCAATATTTTCTTCCACAAAAGAAATTAGTATATTATTCGGCACTATAGAACGATCGTCAGCTCTTAGTTGGTTTGAAGATGGATTTGATAGTGTTTGAACCCCAGCTACCAAAGACTGGCTGAAAACTCGAGACTTTTCTAGATCAATGAATTTATTCAGATGGTAAATACATGGCTTTTAAATTAATTATTCGTTGGCCCAAAGGCTTTTCCAAAAGAATAAGTACAGTCAAGGAAAGTAATTTCATTATGTAGCAGTGTATCTTATTTATAATAATTAATACTGCATTGAAAAGAAAGTACACTTTCACCTTAAAAAAAAATGCTCGCAAAAATTCTTCCAAAGCAGTTAGCATTTGTAATGGGACCTTCTATATCCATATATATCAAATCTTATCATAAAAAGTTCACACTGTCGTCGCTGCGTGGTCCGATTGCAGATTACCAAATAACTCTTTAACATCTCAGGTAGCAATGTGTAATTCTTGAACGAACTGGTCTTTTTACTGACAAGTTCGAACTAGTTCAGCAGAGGATTGACAGATTGTAGTTCGCAAGCGAACTAAATGCGTGCGCATCTCACATATATAACTGTAGAAAAGCAGGAAAGATAGAAGGAAAAATATAAAACCGAGAGAGAGAGTTTAGTTCGCGTAATGAACTAAATGCGTCCGCATACGAGAGGGAGTTTTACTGACAAAAAGTATGTTTACGCACTCCACCCCCGCCCCGGTCGTAGAAAAATCGCGGGAAATTTCAAGTTCAACCGCGTTCGCTTTTGTGATGTTTCTTAAGCAGATGTTTTACTCCGTTTCGCTCTTTCTCTGACAAAGACGCAATACGAATGAACTAGTTCACTTCGAAGTCCAGGGACAGAAATTAAAAGAAAGAAAAAAAAGACTAACTGAGGCAGTGTTATGGTTTCCGTTCTCTGTTTCAAAATTTATCTCTGACGGGACATATACCAAATATTTAGTGCTGTAATCCTTTATAGAGAAAATATCCGTAGACAATTTTCATTGCATTATGTACTGAATTTATTACAAAAATTCGTCTCTTCCTATAGTAATGTATGATGCATGGCTAATATTTCTATTTGAATTCCTTGTCTTCTAACTGAACTCTGCATGATTAATATAAAAGAAATGTGCTCAAAATTATTTTCTTCGTGGGTCGTCTATTTAATGAATAGAGTAGATTAAACGGGAAGACGCTATCTTGCTATTAATAAAATTTATATTTTTGTGTCCACTCCAGCAAAAATCATAATTCGTGGAATAAAAGGTAACTGTTAATACTCCCTTTCAATGATAGTTAGGGCAGTTTCCAAACTGAAAGCATTTTCATGCGCTGCGTGACATACAAGTATTCCTATTCAACGTGCTTAAACAACCTTTCCCAATTCGTTAATTATTGTTATCTCGTCACTCATGGTTTCTTCATGTGTTATTACTTCCATCTTTACGACTAGCTTGCACTGACTGATCAAAAACCGATTTTAGTTTGTGTTGCATGAATAAACAGAACCAAATCCAGCACTCGCAACGTAATCTCCCACGTAGTACGTTACTTGATTGTCTCCAACAAGCCTAGTTCCCGCATGGATCTTTTCTCTTCGACATTGCTACCGTATTAAATGTTCCACGCTATGTAAAAGTAAACAGTTTACTTCCGAACTGTAATCTAATTACCACACTGTATGTATATGAAATAGAATTAATCGAATTGATCATAATGAAATAATAATGGAGTTTTAGCAATTATAAATGATGAGTTATTGTTTGTAATATCGGCACATAAGTATAATTAATTGATTGAATGTTTGCTATTGTTTTATCTAAAAGATTTTGTTCTTTATTCTTGACGAATAATGTTTAGTTGTATAAAATTAATAAACATATGAATGTAAAAAGCTAGTTTGGGTTCAGCTAGACTAGAGGAATTGTATATTATCTTTTACCCTCTGAATAAATATTTCTATTTTGATATCTTCGTGTTCCGTCATTTCGTTTTGGAGACTCGATTATAAGGTTACCTAGGGCGCTGAAAGCAGTAGCTTTCATAATCGTTGGCTCTACGATTAGATGTTTTCGCTGTTGTAGCCCACACTGCGGGGGGCAGACTGGGGCACATTTTATTAGGAAGTGTGATAATTCACTTCGAAATTCAATATGAATCCATTGCGCCCTGAGATGTTAAAAGAGTTATTTGGTAATCTGCAATCGGACCACGCAGCGACGACAGTGTGACTTTTTATTATAGGATTTGATATATATAGATATAGAAGGTCCCATTACATATTTTAATCAAAAGTTTACGTTAATTGTTATGTCATTTTGATATACTCAGTGTCAGCGTTTTTGTGTAAAAGTGAACTGTCAATGTGCAGTGTCCTTTAACGAGACTCTACACAGAGCCACCGCACAGCTGTTTTGGGCATGCACAAGGATCTTGGCTTAGAAATGGAAATAGTGGTTGTCTGCTCTGACGAACAAATTACGCGGGAAGATAAAAAAGGGAACTGATGCGTGTGTGATGTGGAGATGGTAGTCGTCTGCTCTGACAAACAAATTACGCGGGAAGAAAAAAGTCAATTATCAAAAATATCCTTACATTAAACGTATAAGCGAACGACAGGATTTCTTTCCTTTCTTTGTACTGTGATTCACAAGTGTTCGGCATTTCAGAATTTATATATGTTCTGTGTGAACAATTAAATAAATATGTCGCCTTCTTTTAAACTGAACTGTTGAAAGTATACGTTAAAAGTACTGAATTGCATTGTGATTACTTTCTGTTGGAAGGAAGAAAATTGGTTAGCTTTGTCGGGAAAGAACAAGTTTTTGTACGAGTTAGTAGATTGTAGAACAGTGCCGCATTTTAAAATTTAGTGGTGTAATGTGTCGCTTTATTCGTGCTATCGGTTTATATATTCTTGTAATTTGATTTTTTATTTATGGCCTTTAAGCATCTAAGGCTCAGGCCGGGCTAGAAAACGGGAAATGTGTAGGCCAGGGCCTATGTTGAAGGTGCCATCCCGGCATTTGCCTGGTGTGACAGTGAAAACCCTGGTAGTACCTCAGTCAGGATGGTCGGCCGCTGAGGTTGAACCCACGACCTCCCGAATGCTACACCAACGCTCTATCACTAAGCTACGGCGGTCCGGTATATATATCCTTGTGTAACATAAACTGTCATTAGTTTGTTGTGTGTGTGACAAATCGTTTCAAAGACTGTTTAGCTTAAAACTACATTTTACTCATGCTCATCCCAGATGCCAATTTAATGAACCACCTAAACCGAACAGCAAATGTTTAAAATGTGCCATATTCTCTGAACTATGCAGTGAGCTGGACGTATTTAAGAATCACCTGTTAAAAGTCCACAATATACCGCTTAAAACTGAAACACATTAATTCAAGAATTAATCAGATTATTTCATCTGGAAAAGAACTCTTGAAGACAGAGAAAATACATGTTTGTAAGTTTCAGGCATTTGATTGATATAAGCCGGCCAATATGTGAAGAATCTGAAGATTACAAAGTGTTGATGAATCTGGACTTGAAAAAAGATTTCAACCTTTGCTGTCTTTAAGGCAAGAAATTAATTTGTAAATTTATTTGCATATTGCCGGTTTATTAAAGTGCACAGTAGATTAAGTTTTGTTATTATTTGGTTCATGATATTTCTTCATATCTTTTTCGTCAGGCAAATGCCGAGATGGTACCTTCAACTTATTTATATCCGGCACTGTAAGGAGGTGCGATTGAGCGGGCCGCTTGTTAAATTTTTTTTTTGGCTCTTTGTGAACATAGTTCACAAGTAAACCTAAAAATAAACACACTTTTATAATTTAACCATCTCCTAAACTACAATCTGCTCAAGCGATTCTGCGTTGTTTTTGTTGCTTTTATTGCTGATACCACTCCAGCAGTATTGTTATTGTAGGCGATGAAGCTAGCATACAGCGACAGCACGCAAACAGAACATAATTTTGGGCGGGGAGAGCAGACAACTTCCAAACCAGTTTATTGCGCATGCGCTGATCGAAGACCTCAGGTGTACGGTGGCTCTGGGCAGTCTCTCGTCCTTTATGAAAGTTTTCTATTACATTTGTTATGATCTCTGTGTGTAATTTCACATACGCAGATCCAATATTCTACTGCATATCTCCTAGCATCATGGTTCATTATAAAAAATTCTATATATTCAATTCAAAATATGGCAGTAGCCATACACATCATAAATTGTAATTTGTTATCGCATTTCAAGTATTACGTAGTTTACAAGCAGAGGTAATCAAATTTTAAGAAATTTGTATCTCTCAAAGAAGCTTATATTAAGTTTTTGCTTTAAATATTCTCGTAATTGTCTTAACTTCTTTTGTTTCTACCACTAACAGATAATGTTCGTTATTTGTCGGAAAATTTCGTTTTTGGCATGAGCGTCTCGTTTTCGAATGAAAAGCAAAACACAATGTACTGTGTGGTAGTATGGCTTTTAATGAAACGAGAAAAGATTTCAAAAGAAGTGACACGTACCTGTGTAATATCAGTGCTTGAGTAACGTTGTATACTTCATTCAGCAGAAGCGGAAATGTACAGGAGTATGCATGAACATTTTTGTAAAACACGAAATCTATTTTGAGCTAATCGAAAGAAAAGTTCTTTGAAACCGACATTCTTCGGTAATAGTATATTAGCAAGTTACAAAGTGTAATTCGTGCGTACAAAGGTTAGGGATGCATAATTGTATGTGTTTTCATTCTTACCTAGAACATGTGGATGTGAGAAACCCACGAAAATTTAGAATAAAATGCAGATTGTTAGGTGAGATAACCGAAATAAAGAAGATGCTTAATCTCTCTTCTTTTGGAAATCTATAAACAACACTTCAATTGCAATTTCGAGAAAACGTGCAACATACGTATGATTGTATGTATTGTCTCCTTTTTTTTAAAGCAGACGCCGTAGTTTTACAGTTTCGTGTGAAAAGGGTACATCAAGGATGTTATACATTACCAAAGTTGTAAGCATGTTCACACATGCATAAAAATAAATAAATAGTTGAAGCGTAGCTGTACAAGTGTAAGACAGTCAAACTTGTGACCATTCATTTGCCATTTCGGCACTTTGTACTCAAGAAAGCCCGTTAAATGACAGTTAGTGCAGTTATAAAGTACACTTCATAAAATTTAAAGAGAGAATATATTGTTTTTAGCAGCTAAGTAAAAGACCGGAATAGTGCAACATTAGCTTTGGACGTAGAATTTGTTCAGATACTTTTGTCCGGCTTTGACAAACACTGGATGATTGAAATTGGCTAAGTCGAACCTAAAAATGTTTACCATCCTACATTGTGAAGGGAAAATATTGGCCATTTTGTAGTTAATGTAGAAAGTAGTTAAAGCCTTATATCAACAGCAAGCAAAATATAAGTTTTGCTACATTAATGAGTATTTAAAATAGTTACATTTAGCTATGGAATAAATAAATTGCTTACACTGTTTCCAAAAACAATTCAAGATAATATTTTTTGACTCGACAATGTAACTAAATAAGAAATGACATTTCTTCGTGTTGAAAAAAAACTTAAGTTTCAGATACAAACATGACAACCTCCTTGTGAAGAGTGAATTTTTCCACAGGATATTATTTTTCCTTGTTTATTATCTTTTTATTTATTTTTTTATAGGAAAAAGTAAAATCTGAAATATTCGGGATATTTTCAAAATGGTGTTTCAAGCGTAATTGTTCATTTTTTTTATTAATTAATTAATTTAAAGTGTATCCTGTTACTGTTCAAATGTTCAGGACCGTACAGTTTTGAAACTTTCGGTAAACGTAACTAATTGGGTTCATATTATGTACTTAAAGGGTCTAAGATTATTCTATTTTCTTGTATGCTAATACTAAATATATTGTAAAATATTGTACAAGTCTATTCTGCTTTGTCAACTAATACATTGAAAATATTTATTTAATTGACGGTATTAAATATCTTGCATTGTATAAAATTGATGACATTTTATTAAAGAAAGAAACCTTTTAATCAGTATTAGTGAGTATGGAAGACAAAAACTTATTTCTTATTTTCTCATTTGATTTTCAACCTGTTTTTAAAGAATTCCACATACAGGGATTCCCTATTGTAGTATGTCTATCTTAGAATGGAGACGCTCCAGATGGAGGTCTTAGAACCATTATAACTGACCAAACCTTTTTCCTCTCAGTTACTCCAGCTGAAAGATTTAATGTTCGTATATTTCACTGTTTCTGCAGATCGTGTAACCATTAGTATCAGGTTGCAATATGCAGGCCTGGTAGTATACGGAAATACTAGTCCAAAGCTTGTAGGTCCAGGAAAATATTGAAGGGTACAAGCGAATGGCAATCAGTTAAAACAATGATCAACTTTATTTCGTATGGGCCATTTTAGTAACTGTGGACTTTGGCCCGTCTCGATGATATGAGTGTAATGCTGTGAAAATCCACAAACATGCATGGCCCAGGTGGGATTCCAACCATGATCTCGTGAACGAAATGACTTTTGAATGTTCAAAGCCCTGTATCACAGCTAATAAAGTGTACTTAACATAAATTGTTCTCACAGTGTACTGAGAACTTAATTCCTCACAATAATTAGCGTGAATAAGTCAATTTCTATAAGGTTTACGTACCTTTAACGAGTGGAAAACTTTTTTTTGAAAAGCTTATACGAGTACATAGATTGTTCTTTGCTTCTAAATTTCATATAGAAACGTATTACAGTTATAACTTCTTTTTAATGCAAGTTAATTCCGTGTATCTCCTGGGACGCTTCTATCTCTCTCGTTCCTCAGGCAGTGCATTATCAGAACGCGACAATATAGCAAAGCGACATGAATATCTTCTGCAAATATGAAATAATAATTGTAGCTTATTTGAAAATATTCATATTGGTTCGTATAGGAAGGAACGCCAAACAAGGGTGTTTAAAAATATTTCGAGAATCTTAGTTTCGCTTTCGCACAAAGGAAAGATTAGTTTCAATTCCGAGCAAATTAAGTAATAAAAAAGCTACAATTATATTCCATTGTACATATATCTCACAACGAATTTGTGTTTACATAACTATCATCACTACAGATACTAGCGTCTCAACGTAGAAATTCCTATTTCCAAAAGCTTAAAAAAAAACACGATTTAATCGAGTGTGGAATAAAAAACACCGTACCTGACATACGTAACCTCCACGTACCCTTGGTCACTAATTTTATTAAATTTATATATATATAATATATAAAAGTTATTTTAAAAAATAAACTAAACCACACCAGGATTCGATCGATGGTTATCCGTATTAACTTTCCGACATGCTACCAATACGCCAAACTGGCAATTGGAAATCAGCCCCTTGTCAGTCTTATTTACTGTTAAGGAGTAATATTTACTGTTTTAAGGAGTAATGCACCTGAGCGAGAATGACCCCGCCTTAATAGAGCTTTTTGTATTGAGACACTACAGATAAGATAACGTAAGTTAACCATAACATCGACACCAACAGAAATGAGATAGTATCGTCCACTTTGTAAGATTGATTTTCGCCATCACAAGAAGACCTAACAATCTGCAATATCATCTTAATCCTTTTTCTTTCCCTATATCTTTATCTATTTTCTATCTTCTGTGTGCATAAAATGTAGTTTAATATCAGAATTAAGAAGTTTTGATATAATTGAAACGAGTATAAACATACGTTGCACCGAGGGACGTCACTACCACACCAAAATACTGCAAGCAGAGAAAGACCAATCAGTCTCATTCGTTCATTCATAAAATAATCCATTCAACCTTCATATAACGTTCAGGTGGGTTTAAATCAGTTAAATGTAAGCTCGAGATACCACGAAACACCTTGTGAAATTAAAATAACATATGTTTCTACAGAGTCCAGCACGGCATTGAAATTTCATTTATAAATAGGAATATACCAGATAGGATAGGTAATCTAATAAACATTACTTTTATGATAAAAATCAAGCAAACGAAACAGGTTACTGATTTTTGGCGAGGTTATGTTTGGAAACTATGGATTCGTTAAAATGTTCAAAATCTGATTGTCTTGTCCTATACAGAAATATATTACAAAACGTTATCAAAGGTTTTAATTGTTTGTGTGTGAATATTTTGACATCTCAGATTAATTCGCGACGTGGTTTTTCATTGTAATTATATTTAATACTACAATACATAAGCAAGAATGAATGGAAGTCAAGTTATTACCGAATAGTCTTTTCCCAATAAAAGGAATCGTTAATTTTAGTAAATGATAACGTGAAAACTTCAGTATCCTTTTTTAACATAAGTTTTTAGTTGCAGGTATACACATTACGATGTAAGCTCATAAATTATAAAGTAATCTATCACAGATGGTAACTGGATATTCATTTTATGACCGTCATGTTTCTAGTAAACAGTCTGTATTATAGATAATCGTTCTTCATTAACACTGTGGAGAACGTTCTTAGAATTTCAGTCGTTTACTTGCCCAAAACACAGGGAATTTCAATGATCCTTAGCCCTCAACAGCTAAATTCTATGTCCAGCCCAACGTCTGTGGTCGAAGCGGTAATATCACGGACATTGGATCGGCAATGGGTAAGCACGCGGGTTCGAACCGCATTTCCGTGTTTTATTATGCGAATGCCGGGATGACACCTTAAGTGAAGCCCTGGTGCTACCTTCCGTATCATCTTCACTCCCCTTACCCCGTCCTAGGCCAAAGGTGTCTAAAGGCAATAAAAAATTCACGAGCAACATCTTATTCAAATGAAATAAAGTGATGCCAAGGTTACTGATTGTAGAATCACCTTGATTGGCATACAAGTAATGACATATTTTCCTAGTCAACGAACGTCATTTCTAGCCTTTCAGTGTGATTTCTTTCGTAAATTCTGGTTCTACTGCTTAACATCTGGAGCGAAGCCTTTTTCGTCAAATTCAATACTAAAGAACTAGTATATAGCACCTAAAAACGGAAGTTTTGGGGAACCCATACGCAACCTAAACGGTTGGAGCTAGAAAAACGAAATTTGGTGTGAAGTTAGATCATTACTAATAGGTTAAGAAAATATTACAAAATGTTGAAAAAGTCGCCATCTTGAATTCAAAATGGCCGCCAAAAATATTTTCAAAGCCGTTTGAGCTAGAGATATACGAAATTTGGCATAACGGTGGATTATCAAGAGTAGTTTAGAAAAAGATTACATTTTGAAAAAGTCACCATCTTTGATTCAATATGGCCGCCAAAAAAACATTTTCCACACTGAGCTAGAGAAATGAAATTTGGTATGAAGGTGTATCTCAAGAGTAGGAAAATATAATATTTTGAAAAAGTCGCCATCCTGCATTCAAAATGACCGCCCAAAAAACACTTTCATCAGGCTTCGATCTAGAATTGAATTTATTTTAAGGCCTTCAGGCAACTATGGCTCAGGTCATATGGATGATGATGATGGGATGAAGAAAGTGGGGGGAAACTGGAGCGCCCGGAGAAAACCCACGCACACGGTGTTTGTTCACCACCGTTCGAGCTAGAGAAATAAAATTTGGTATGAAGGTGTACCATCACGAGTAGATCGCGACAATGTAAGAAAATGGTTAAAAATGTTGCCATCTTTAATGTATAATGGCCCCAAAGTCCAATTTTTCAAACCACTGAATCTAAAGAAACGAAATTTGGTATGTAGGTGTATGATGGGGCAAACTTGCCTTATGGGGGCGCATTCTCTGGAAGGTATGGGGACAGATCTGCACCATGGGGGCGCAGTCCCCCATTCTTTCCCCCGAAGTGTGGTTTAGCTTCCAGTACTATAGGACTTTGAGTACGTAGTTTCAGCCTACTACGAGTTAGACTATTTCCTTTCAATCGAAAAGAACGTCTTTTCCCGGTAACGGGCTCTTGTTTACATTAGAGAATCATGCTGAATTCGTGTGAGGTATGGAATTCCCTGACTTTTCCAGGCCCAATATGTAAGGTATCCATATGGTGACTGATGATTAGTCATGGAAAACTGGGAGTTACTTCCGATAGCGGTGCGGGAAACTCTCACTGACACACACTAAGAGCAGCCTCGAAGACAAAGGAACTTTAGTTTTGACTAAATTCATAAAAAAATTAAACCGAAAGTTTTATTAAAGCAGTTATTTTTAAGTGAGGCTAAATATGATGGTACACAAATTTGTGCGGTAGGTTGCCAAGAATATTTGTGTATTCATATTGTTGCAAAATAATTGGCTCAGGTTTGCGAAAGAAAATGTTCGGAAGTCTGTGGCCTTCTGCATGAATGTGGATGTAACAGAACAAGATTACTACACAGCTCAAAATGCGATGAAGAGAAGACAGCTTGTTAATGGTTTGGCCATCTTACGGCCAGTTTTGGATGACATGTCTTAAGAATATATTTAGATACTAGTGAAGCATTGTTAAAAGTCATCGAGTTTTTAATATTGTCTAACAGTAATGCAAATAACATTTTTTTTCTACGCACGGAGAACAAATATGATTAACAGTACTTATATATTTAAATAATTCCATATTGTCCTTGTTAGCAACAGAGAAGTATTTTTTACCTTCCCTCTAAAGGCATCTTCAGGCGAACAAGGATTATTGAATGGAAATGTGTTTATTTGTATGGATACGAGTATTTGAAAATATGAATAAAGTGAGAGAATACAGATATTTTAAAGAAGTTGTGTAAGATTTTGAACTTCACTGAAAACGTTTCTCTGTTGCTAACTAGGACAATATAGTGTGTGTGTGTTTTTTTTTTGTTTTGTTTTGTTTTGTTCTTTTTATGTAAATGTTTCGAGGGTTTCTCAATCAACAAGAATTATTACAAAGAACATAGCAGAGGAGATTATTGTACACACAGATTTTGATTGTGTGTGTTCGCGATTGTCAGTGCAATTGGAGCATTAGGAAAGCTCTCAATAACTAGGACCATGATACATGTAACCAAGAATGCTAATGCTTGTTTCATTGAAGCTCTTAAAAGAGAACCAAGTTAACAAGAGAACGAGATCTAAAAGAAAGGGGAACTAAAAGCACCAGTACTTTAAACCATCTCTCTATAATGAAAGTATGTGTACTTTCAGGAATCACTGTAAAATACTTACAAACATAATGATGTTAGTGTGTTTAGAAGAGGTTAATTCCCATTTATTCAAGAACTAAAGGTATCTTTTTAACTGGAGTATAGTTATACTTGGGTAAATAAAAAAATAAGGTGAATTTAGATGTGCAATCGACCGGCAAGGACCATTTAGTTTTCTGCTAGAATACATGTTTCGACCGTAGTGGTGACTACGTGGAATTTTAGTGCAGTACCATATGTATAATATACTTGGCAATTTCATATTTGTATATCTTTATGTTTCGGAATAAATTCAATATTTGCCTTACTTTTTTAATCTCGTTTGAAAACAATTGACGTTGTTAGTAAAATTCATCTTCAGGAATTTTTATCTTTAACGTTATTCAAAATAAAATAAAAACTCACCTAGAACACGTCATTGGACTTCCTCAGGTGATTAAGAGAGAAGACTCACTCACAGAGAAAGTATTAACAGAAGTGTGATCGGGGACAGCGCCAGACTTCACATGAGACAAGGGCATGGTTTGAAGTGCACAAGTGACGTCGTTTAGAGACAGGAATGTAAACAAATATAACATCAGAGTGAGCTGTACGTGCCTTAATGCACAGAGACTTTGCAATGCATTCTAGTCTCTAAAAAGGATCAGTTGCTGTTGGAGATCTCTTGGAAAGCAGGAGATTGACTCATGTTTGGTTACATTCACCGTCACCACGTGACGTCACAGGCCCACTTGCTGCCATGTGCTCCCGACCACTCTCTTCACACCTTTGTGAATGTTACGTTTTAACCACTCGACCAAGTGTAGTGGACTATTCTACATATTCTTAGTTATTAATTCTTTTCAGTACTCCGTAGAATAAATTCTTTTCCTTAAGTCTTTGTTCATAGATCCACAGAAATTATTTTTCTTAGCAAATGCCTCTTTCGTCGTTGCTATTGTTGCCTTTCTGTTGTTTTTTTCACACTTCGTATCCTTACTTTGCGCAGGGTCACATGTAGTGTGATCAAACTTAATGTTCTTCAAAATATTTACTCCTCTTTACATGATAAATATTACATTGGAAATGACCACAGTAGCTTCTCGCCTTGAAGCAGCTGACATATATTTATAAATTTTAGCATTTCTCAGGAAGATATGTTTGTTGGCAATGATATATCAAAAAGAGTAGATTTTGTTTTTGTTAACTTTGAAGCATTATTTAGAGCGTTCTAGTTGGGCCAAGAGTCAGAAATCTTAATTTTAATTCATTACCAGGATATCTACATGTCATGAAAGTCAAGAAATTGAGTTTCAGGCTATGAATTCAGTCAAGTCAACTTTGTAACTTTTATCGATTTTTAATGGTACATTTACCATTTTCCCAAATGTACAGAAAAATATTCTATATTTGAAGCACGTTTGATATTGTGAACTTGTAATGTTACAGCAGGTTGTGTTAAGAACACAACTGTGCTAAAAGCGAAGTATAAAATATATACTTAAGTAGTGTATATTAAGAGTTTAAATGGAAAAAAAGGTAAAATAAATAGTGTATGCAAATTTAAATTTCAACGATCAATTTATGAGTGATTGTCGTGACTTGTCCCGTATTAAGATTCTAGAAACCTGGCTACCCTAAGTGACAGTGAAATGTTTACCGACTACATTGATAAGAAGTCTACGCTTTTATTTCTAACATAAAAGACGTGCATTCACAAATAATATGAAATCATCCAATTAAGGAATGTCGACTGGTGTGTCCTCTACAGTTGCAAATGGAATTGGTGTATTTTTCTAGATATCACAAATTCTAAGAACTGTCTCTTCAATGTTTAAATCTTATGCAACTTATTTTACTTCTTCGTAAACTTATCATACTTTATTTTTGACTCAGCTTTCACCCCATCCAATCTAATTCCCTTCCCCCTCCAATTCCAGTCTTAATTGCATTTATGCTACCAAGCGCACTCACCAAGTCAATATTTCCATTTTGTAAATATTCAGATATTGTTACAGGTTAGAATTAGAATTCTGTTCTTAATGAGAAAAACACGTTAAGAAATTAATGTTGTTTAAACAGTGTAGAAGATGCTTCGCCTTTCTTGATTCACTTTACAATCTAACTCTTCATTAATGCAGCTACAGTAGCGCTCAAAACGTTTTGAAGATGAGCAGAGCTTTGTGACGCAGAATCCAACATTTTTTTCACACAGTGTTTCCAATGTTGCTGTCCGTGTGTTTGATTCAAGGCTTTATGTTTGGTTCTGAGAATATCACACTACTTTTAGAAGATATGTGAAAAATATTACATACATCAGAAATTGTGCCAAATGCATTCCAATTTCTTATATCTTTTAAAGGAAACTGAAAAACAAAGATTCAGAGAATAGGAAACACAGTGCGTTTGCCTAAATAGCACTCTGTTATTGCTTGCATACTTCTGAATATGCCTTGCATGACAGTAGCGACATCGAAGCCCTGGCCACACATTTGGTTTAGATCAAGTCTAACAAGGGAAGTCGGGGAAGTGGTACGCGGGGATATGCATGTGTTATATATCGTTGGAAAGGTCACACAGAGTACACGTTACATGTGAAATCCTCTCGCTTGAATGGGGCCTGTAGGGGTCGTGGCGACCATTTGAAGATCCGAACAATGCACGCCCCAAAACACCAGAAAACGTGAACAAAATAGAAAGCTGTTTTAATGTGTATGAGACTTGGTATATATAGATTTAAAAGGTGGCTGAGTACGAATCTGACATTACATTTGTAAAATTCAAAATGGCGGATCCGACATAACGGACACACATTACAAAAAAAAAAGCTATGGATTTGAAATTGGGTATATAGAGATATTCGACGTCGCTAATTATGAATCTGATACCAAAATTGTAAAATTCAAAATGGCGGATCTATTACTTCCCAATTTACCAGAACCTTGTCATTCGATGCTCGCAATCCGGCAAGTTAAATAAGGAACTGGTGGGCGATTTCTTCCGTAATGTCCTCAAACTTAACGTAGAGAAGTTTCCAGCAAAGAAGGCCGTTGTGATTGCCGATTCCTGGAGTGCTCAAAAGTCAAAGACGACAGTGTTGCGATTACATTAAAAATCCTTCCACCAGGTTCCACTGCTTTCATGCAACCAATGGATGTGTTTTGCTTCCATCAGTGGAAAGATTTTTATGAAACGGTTCACTGAACATGCCTTTCTTACAGGAAAGCACTGCTGCACAGGCGTTACAATATCTTGAAAATTCATAGCTTCATTTTGAACCAATTTCAATTGACACTGTATCGCCCCTTGTTTAGGTTCGCCTCCCATATGTTCCATTTCAAGGTGTAAAGGACATAAATTTTTCTTTCGACGAGCCCACTTGCCACAACTGCGAGCAGAAAGAATCCTGCATTGCATGTTCTTATGTATTTTGTCGTAAAAGCCTGTGTTACACCTGTTTCTTTGACCTCTACCATTATCATTAGTCATTATCCACTCTTTCCCTCATCCTCTTACACGCATATGACGCACAGCAGTGCATACCTAGGGAGAGGGGGTTCAAAGTGTAAACGGCATCATGTCATATCAGAAAGACAGTTGTGGAAGCATAACGCATTTTATAATCCAAAACGCGCAGTTTTTCACTGCCATTGCAATGGGGTTCGAAACACAACTATACGTGGAAAAACGTCATTTTCTAGCTGAAAGCTCTGCTGTATACTACAACAAACTCCCTCTTTATTATCACGAATCAGCTGCCCCTACTTGCCTCCTTATGTACTATACGTATTTTCTACTACATGTGTAATCATCACATATGTCCGTTATGTACATTTTTTTTTTTTTTTTTTGTCCATTTTGAATTTTACAATTTTGGTATCAGTTTCATAATTAGCGACGTCGAAAACCTCTATATACCCAATTTCAGATCCATAGCTTTTCTTTTTTTTGTAATGTGTCCGCCATATTGAATTTTACAAATGTGATGTCAGATTCGTACTCAGCCACCTTTTAAATCTATATATACAAAGTCTCATACACATTGAAACACAGCTTCCTATTTTGTCCACGTTTTCTGGTGTTTCGGGGCGTGCATTGTTCGGATCTTCAAATGGTCGCCACGACCCCTACAGGTCCCATTCAAGCGAGATATTTCACATGTAACTTGTACTCGGTGTGACCTTTCCAACGATATATAACACATGCATATCCTCGCGTACCACTTCCCCGACTTCCCTTGTAATTGTGACAATTTCTACTGTATATATTTTTAGCGACGCCAAGGCTTGCATTCCTTACATCAAATATTGCTACAAACATCAGGAGTTCTTCCCTTATTTCGAGCAAGTAGCCCAAGGGAAACAATAATTTTTGGCTGTTCAGAACAGATACGGAAGAAAACTATTAAAAGGAAGCAAGTTTTTTTTTAGCTTTTAAGCTTCAGATTTGAGACTATTCTTTAAATATGAAAAAATGCTCGAATACTATTATTACGCAAATTTATGCTTTCTTTTTGCACATTTGGTTGAGATGAAACACAACAGTGTAACACTTGCGAAAACATATGCAGTATGCATTATAAAATTAAAACCGAAAGCAATTGTGACGAATTAACAATATGCTTTTCTGTGGGGGAACGGGTTGCGGATACACAAAAATAGCTGCGCATTGCATACGGAGTTGTGTTATATTCGAGTCATTACGGTAATTCTAATTATACTACGAAAGTAAAAATACATGTGAAACAATACTTTTATATTTCATACATATTCAGATGGATGCAGGAGCGCAGAAAGGGGGAGTAAGGAACTATATTTTATGTATTACAGTTAAATTATTTGTTGTTATACTGTTTCACGGAGAATTACAATGATGAAATATTCTAAATAAATTGCATCTACATTCCAAAATCACTCTAGCACGTAAGTACTCAAACAAAATCACTTTCTTGTCATTCTGAGATATTGGGATGTTGAGCAGAATGACTGCATCGAAATAGACTTTTACAGTTATTTTTGTACTACCTTTTCTTAGGATATTTTTACAATACACGTCTCTTTCCTATAATATTGAACATACTTTGTAACGTCTTTGGTTTGATCTCAAACGAAAAGCGACTCACACCACTATGCCATCCAAATCCTTCATAGTTCCGTATGAGTTTATTATGTCCAGTATACAATTTGCCTGTTGGAATAATCTACGCCAAACTTTTAATGTTTTCCTTATTAGATCAGAGGAAGTTACTAGACTCTGGACGAGTTTCATCCAACGCCATTAAGAATTTAATATATTTCAAAGATCTTAAAAGTCCTTAACAATTCGTGAATTCTTAACGAAAATTGGTGAAACCTATCCTGAGCATGGTCCAAAAATTTTGACCAGACGGTAACATAATTTCGAAAACAACATATTCTGTCCCCCACCCATATGACACGTGTTTGAGTTGCATATACGGAAGGATATTGTGGTTCCATTTTTTCCAAACCAACGGGCGAATGAATGTATCAGCTAGTTGACTATACGTTCACTAAAGATTCAAGTAAGACTTAAATAATGAATTGTAGAAACAGAATGTTTCGATAAACGGCCATCATTTAGTAAACCACATCTAAGCCCCATGGTCGTGAACTTTAGATAGGCATTGAGAAGGTAAATTAGTTCTGCTGCCGACCATCCTGACAAGTTTCCACCTGGCAAATGCCTGGATGGTACCCAAACAAAGTTAGTGAATGCCAAGAGACTTCTTCGCTCAGGCATATAAGGATCTCACATGTCTGTCTAGCCCAGTCAATCAAATTAAATAAATAACACTTGTCGAACTAAACTAATGAAAATAACGGAGGCTAGCATTATTTTTTTTTAAAAAAATGTAATTTTTCAGACACATTTACGTTCAAGTACATAACAAAGAACACAATGTCAACACTACATTTCATAGGTTTCAAAAACAATTCTACTAACAACAAGCTGGAGGAAATTATAATGGCTAGAAATACCTCACTGTTAGTTACAAATATACACGCACAAAACATCATGAAAAAACATCTTTAACTCTTGCATAACGAAGAACGATGGTCTTCACAAAAGGATCACAGAGTATGAAATAGTATTATGGCAACTCGAATATTTATGACTAAACACTACAATAATGTTCAATATTGACTTTCTATATCATCATTTACATCATATGGCACCTGTAAAACTATTATGCTCTACAAAAATTACCGATACTTAATTATTAGATCACAAAATTATATATAAATACATACAACATGTCACTTGTTACAAGTACTGTTATGTACATGTACTTTTATCCCATTAACAAAATTATACATAAATACAAGTAGTTACAACATATGCAACAGTAGTAAAGTCAATGTATTAATTATACAACAATTAGTACAGCATCAGTGTGAGATTAATTTACATGACCCATCATCAACTTGTATTAATTAGTATATTTACAAGAATAGTGTTAGTTCTTTGTACAAATATGAATTTTATAAACCATTATCATAAAGTCCTATCCACGGTCGTACAAACTAACTTATGGGTAACATACTGCATTATTTATTGACAAATGTAAATAAAGTATGCGTACACAATATTATCCCATACAGTGTAGTAATAGTAGTTTATATGGTTAATTGATAAATTGACTTACACAAGCTGACTTAATGACAAATCAAGTGAGCAAAAATATATTATTTGTTTTCCCTCTGGCAAAAAGTTGGAACCCGTTTTTCCTATTTTATTTTATGTCCAAACATGTTAATTTTTACAATCTTATGAAAAACATATGTGCCACTAGGCCCACATTATGAAAATTAGTTATAATGAAATATTATGCAGCTTTATGACTAGATATATTGTAGACATTCATAACACTCAAGAATGATTTCTCGCCGTCCACATCTCAGAGTTCTATTTGATATACTAACACGGACTGAATCGTCCTACTGGTCAATGTAATTGAATCGGTGAGTGCAGAAAGGCCCTATGTCCATTTTACCTAGTTTTGAGAAAAATTATAAAAACTGTATACACTATTGCATCTGTCATACATTGTTGGTCGACTACTGCCATTCGAAAGATTACACTAGTAGCTAATAAGAGGTACAGAATCAACAATGTAAGGTTATTAACAACTGGGAAATTATTTATTTATTCTGCTAGGACTTGGGGCCTTTCCGCAATCAACAGGTATCTAGTGGGAAAAAATATCTAGTTTGTACTTGCTTATACATTCTAATGTGAACCAAAGTGCACAGTTACAATCAGTGTCTTGTTGAGAAAGAAAATTATGTAACCATGAAGTATGCTTAAATGTATAGAAGTGCTGAAAAGTACGTGTTAATGAAAAACACAAAAATGCTGAAGAACTATTATTGTAAAAAAAATTAACATATTCCATTCTGATGTACTGTTCAGCAACACAAATTGTCTATTGTGACGCCAGCAGGATACCAAATTTTGAATAATATAATCCGGAAGTGCCAATTGTTAAGTGCAGAAAAGCCTCATGTCCTGGACATAGGGCCCTTTTACACTCAACGAAAACTTCACATTCGGATTTCTCTCGCTTATTATTGCAGGTAGAAAAGCCTTTCCTACATTCAACGGTGACCTTACATATAAAAGAACTTAATTTCGGTGAAAACTCAAATTCGCCAAAAAGTGGATACAGGGCCTTTCTGCAATAAGCGATTCAATTAAAAATACTAAGTTTTTTCTCTACTTGAATAATTATTATTAACATCCTAAACGAGTTTATAAACCTCTAAGGACAGGATCTACAATTTTGCTTTAAACTGGCTTCGAACCTTTACACTTAATGTATCTTCTACCCGATGCGAAATCTGGACCACACACCTAACGTTAAGTGTGAAAAATATTCTGCTAATATTTCTTTCTTAACAAGAAAGAAAAATAATTCGTCTGCAGATATGTTACTATCCAGTACCATGTAAATATATCATTATAGTACTAAAAAATCCTTTTTTTAAGTGTAATTCTAAGATTTCCAATACACACTATACGTAACAACTCATTTATATCTATGCTTATACCTAACAATTTATTTCACGGTTGTGCAAGTAATTCTCTTTTAGCACAAATAGGAACTTACAAGGAAACAATCTAAACAACAGGCTTCAACCCTGAACTTCCTTCGTACGTACATATATGACGCAAACGTAACCGTTTCTAGTTGTAGTACTAGAGGTTCTAACTAGGAACTAGAAGTTTTCCACAAAAATAATAAACTTCACTTTATGAGCTTTGCAGCATCTCAGGCTACAATGACCTTATTTTAAGATATTATTCCGGCATTCGTCTAATGTGACTGGAAGATACAATCGAAAACCTGTGGGACTGGCTGGTTTGAGCACGGCTCTTACATTCACTGCCTTCTCAGTAGTGAACCTAAGTTTGTGATTTTTGTAACTTAGACCACGGAAAGCTCTTGCCGCTGTGGTGCTGTAAGTTTCAAATGTGACACATGTCATTATTCTGGTATCACACCCATGAAAATTAGTCACGTCTGTTTCAAATGTGATTAACATTCTAAACAAGCTTGTGCGCCTTAGCTTACAATTTTGTTAAAATAGGACTTCAACCACTCCGTTCAAGAGAATCCTGCTGGATTTGAACCCGGAACTATGCACAGAACGCGAACGTCTTAACCGCAGGTTCTACATCAATCATGTGTTTCAAGTTGAATACTAATCATGCTTCCTTTCTTGTTTACCATTATTATTATTAGAATTTGGATCAGAAGCATGGAATAATTTATCTCATACCCTTGTACAGAAAATGAGAATGTTCAATCATTTTTTGAGACGACTTTGCTTCAAATTAGGAATGAATTATTACACAAGAACTCCAATTGACTGGAAATATTTTTTTTTTAAAATAGAAATACTTGAAAGCGGAAGAAAAAAGGTGGACGCCATGTTTTTAACTAAAATTCTAACAAATATTTATACATCAGAATATGTAATAGAAAATACAGTTTATAAAGTTCCCAGGTATGGTATAAGGGACACAAATAGTATACAGTCTGGTAACAAAAATAAGAAAGTGTTAGTAAGACTTATCAGAAATTACAATATGCTGTAATTCATTTACTTGCGAGAGAGAATAAAAGTTTATAAACAGTATTCTGTATTAGAATTACTTTCGGGGGTCCCCAACCGCCTAGAAATAATTAAATTACTTCTTAACAATTGATACTGTATCAATGATGCAAATTAGATAGAGATCATTTGGAAAATTTCAAAAGCTTTGCAAAAGAAACAGCTAGTCTTGATAAAGCGTGGAAGTATTTGAGGCGCGCATCTGATAATTTGAAAGCTTTAAGAGGAGACTATTCTTGCTTTGTGACTGATGCAAAAAAGTTAGCACAGTCGTGGAACATCCCTTGAGAACTAAAAAACAAACAAATGAGGTCTGTCAAACGCTTTTTTGATGAAGTTGCAGTCGACCACAGAATTGATGATCCAATAA
Organism: Lepisma saccharinum; assembly: GCA_022664845.1. Classification (NCBI taxonomy): domain Eukaryota; kingdom Metazoa; phylum Arthropoda; class Insecta; order Zygentoma; family Lepismatidae; genus Lepisma; species Lepisma saccharinum. The sequence continues at coordinate 89,635 of JAGDQP010003045.1, forward strand.
AAGCATTTGAAACAACAGTATTTAACGCCACCCTAGACATTGCGATAAACCAGCTGGAAATGAGATTCTAAAGCTTGCATTGTAGAAAGGTTTTCTTTCCTGTCACCTCAATAACTGGTAAACTTAACACACGAAGAAGTAGTATAGAAATGTATGACTCTCGTAAATATATATTAACCCTTCCAGTCACAACAGCTACTGCAGAGAGAAGCTTTTCTAAACTTAATTTGATAAAGTCATATCTAAGAAGTAACATCACGCAAATGGTCAATGTCAGTAAAGTAGTCGACCAGTTTGTTACTTAAAAAAAAGAAGAAGATTGGGAGAACAGTAAACTATGGACCGACATTTAAATCCGTAAATATGTGGTTCAACATATGTGCACAGGCTGGACCTCAGCCGCTTTTATTCTTTCCAATCCAAAGTTAATTACATTTCTTAGTGCGACCTTATGTATTTAATCCCTTTATGCATAGTGGTTTATTTTTAGACCATACCGGAAAAGCGCTATTTCCTCAGAGGCTTGAAACTATATTTTCCTTTCGTGCATGCTGGTTGATAAATAGACCGCTAGTGCTTCACGCTACACATGTACTGCCACTTTCTGGCGCTTTGGAGAAAGGAGGTGCAGTTTGGCGCGAGCAAGCAACTGAAAACGTGTTTTTTAGGAACAAAGGTAAGTTGTTTTCTTCTTTTTTTTTTTTCTTTCAAGAAATGCTTTGAATTAGTCAAAAATAAAATTTGTCATGAAAGTTGGATATGTCTAGAATGAGAATAATGTATTACTGTTGATAATAATGGTTTTACTTTTTTGTATGAAAAAAAAAGACCGTATGGTCTAAATATAGACATCCATGCAGGAATTCTACAACACTGTACATACTGTTCTCCATTGTCCTGTTATGTGGCTGTTGTTGTATCTGTTACTTTACGTTTAGAAAGTATACAAAAAAAAAAAAAAATACTATAAATGGATTGCTTTTCAAATATCAGATTAGACGCTTGCTAAAACTTATCAGTTCTTGCAAGTTTAGACCTTTATTGGTGTACAGTAGTCTCTCGATAGTTCGAGCTAATTGGGCCAAAGTGCAAGTGACAAACAAACTGTTTTGCAAATGGCTACTCAGGCTTGAATTGAATTGAATTTTATGGCCTTTAGGTATCTGAGGGTCAGGCCAGGATAGAGTAGGGAAAGGATTCAGGAAGGTGTCGGCCAGGGCCTATGCTGAAGGTGCCATCCCGGCATTTGCCTGGTATGACCGAGGAAAAACCCTGAAAAAACCTGTCAGGATGGTCGGCCGCTGGGATCGAACCCAGGACCTCCCGAATGCTACTCAGGCTTGAATTATCGCCACTGTTGTACTCTTACATAAAGTGTGAGGTCCCATCACACGTAAAGTTGTCTTTATTACATGTTTATAATGCTAGTGGTTTTTGCTTTTCTAAGCAATTTATCTTGGCAGCCCGTTCGATTCAAAACCTAAACAACCCGTTCGACATTTTCAAGTACCTGTTCTCAGACGAGCTAATCGATCACATAGTTCAG
>JAGDQP010003046.1:8639-72891 GCA_022664845.1 Lepisma saccharinum
TCTCCAGGACCGCACAAAACAGTTTTGGAGAAATTGAATCTCCTTGCCTTACCCCTTTTCCAACTTTAAATTTTTCACTGTCTTGATGCAGCCTAATGACAGAAGTGGCAGTCGAGTAAATGTTTCGCAGTAACTTGATGTATGCACTTTCAATGCCTTGATGTTCAAGTGATTTAAGTACTGCTGACAAGGAGACCGAATCGAAAGCCTTTTCAAAATCTATGAATCCCAAACATAGTGGAAGTTCATACCAGGCGAAATATATATATATCGCTATATGAAGGGCAAGGGCCCGATCCATCCTTACCGAGTAAGTAAATGATTAACCTCTCGAAATTCTCTCATCAAGTCTGTTCACTTTACTGAAAACACCATTCTAAAATTCAGATAAAATTAAGGAGTAGCTATGTACTAAATAAGAGAAAAAAGTCCGCAATTTCCAAAGATCTGTGAGTTTACCCAGAAAATAGTCAAAAAACAACAACACAGAAACAAACAACACGTATGCTCTCGACATCTCGCTACACACACTACAAACACAAAGCCAACATGCACTAAAATAGGCTTACTTCATGCCATGCTCGTCACAGTGCAACACACAAAAATCAAAGGAGAGACATGCACATGCTAGACTAGGTTATACACACAGAAATTGCAATCCTCATCACAGTCTTCCCTGACGCTACGTGACCACTAACATATACAAAGAACTACAGGATCAAGAGTCCTGAATTACGAGTCGCCACTTCTGTAATGTCCCTGGCCACTCCACAGCAAAGTAGTTAGACTCAACTAACAAATCATGGACCCGCGGTATAATACTGCAAAAATTTGGCTTACCCAAACTCAACATGGTCAAACCTACTTGGAGACAGGCCGACATTTCGCCACAGGAGAGGGCACATAACGAAAAACCGCTATCGGACCTGAAGACAGGGAGGATATCTACCCATCAGCACCCTCCTTCAGCCACATCGGAGACAGAACCCACTCTAGTGTAGATACGAAGCATGCATAGAAGAAACTTAAAACAGTGCCAAGAATGCAGGAAGTTGGCAAAAAACAGAAAGCAAAACATGCAGGAAAATCCCCCAATGGAAAAAAGGAGGTGGGGAGGCGTAGGCGAGAACATCTCGCAGGAAAGCAAAACACTAAACACTATTTTAGCAACCTAGCGCAACTAGGCCCCTAAAATAGTACAAGGATCAACACAGCTGAGCATAAGTTAACTTGGCACACGATAATTTTGATATGCTGAACCAGTTTGAGTATTCCCTAAGATTACTGAAAAGTAGTATAAAAACATTTAACTTTAACATCATTTGTATTCACTCTCTCACATATGCATAAATATTCACACTCCGCGGACTGAAATCGTGAAAGCTTGAAAACCTTTTTCAGTTATACCACAGTAATTTTAATCTAGCTACTTCATAATAGACCTCCAGACACAGAAATTAACTGGTAAGAACATAATTAATTTTCCTTGAAAAATCACAAAAGCTAAGGATAAAGGGACTTTTTGCTGAAATTCTAAAAAAGGTCTATGAAAATAATCTTCTACACATCAAACGAGTTTCAAAGATGATGTTATTACACATATCGAAACGGTAAATTCTTACAAAAGCTCTCTGGTACAGAGGCACGTTTTCGCACACTTGATTTCCAAAAAGATTAGACTGCTTTTGGACATGTTAAACATACTATACTTTAGCCCAGCTAAGAACTTCCGCAATTATAGGAAAAATAACACTTCTTTCAACAAAAGGATTTTTTTTCTTACAAGTGACGCAGCTACTGAGCATTAATTTACGATTAATGTTTCAAAGAAATTGATATCAAACAAATTTATATGCAATTTTGCATTTCAGAACCTTACATAGCCTAACCTCCGCTCTGATCATACAAACGTAGTAACTATAATCGGGTTAGTTAATAATTTGCAATAGAAATTTATATGGGCGAAAATGGCTTACGGTTGGCAAACGTAACGACGAAGATTTGAACTTTTCTAGCTACCGAAATAAACGTTAGGGATCTTTAAAATCTTACGTTTGACACACCGACAGACCGTAGTAATTTCAAGTTGTTTGACACACCGATATATCGTAGTAATTTCAAATTATTTAAAACATACCAGCAACGCAAAGGTAAACCAAAATGCTTATTAAAAATAGCGTGCATTCAAAGAATGGCACTGACTGAACTGCAAGGTAAATATTCTAAGTACGCAAACCATATTTAGTGTACTGAATTTTCATGCTCTAAACATATATGTGAATAGACTTGGTTTTGGTGAGAGAAAGAAGAATTTCGAAAAATTAACCATACATTACTGGAATGAATCAGCCCACAGCTCCAAACAAATTTAAACAGATATGACGATATGATACATACTTCCAAGCACAAAACCACAAACCACCATGATGCTAATAAAATGGATCACTGCAACACTATTCACACTTACACAGAAGAAAGGGATTTAGAAACACAAAATTTATTTTTATTCAAAGAAAATTAGAAAATAAAACACTGCACACAAATCACTAAAACAAACCTCTTCACACTTTGGCAAAAATTTCACTACAAACGAGATGTTCTTTCATATCACCTCCAGTTTGTACCAATATGGACGACGATAGACGCCAACTTCAACAATTAATAAGCATTTCCCCTTTACGAAAAACTAGTAAAAACTGATGGAAAATCACACGCTGAGATCGCTATTTAGCTTCATATACTTTTAAATTAATTTACTGCCCTTTGACTTTAAATCAAATGCTTGCTTCAGCATAGCGATCCTGAGCAGCTTCTGCTGCAATAAGACATGTTTTTCCACTACAAAAAATATCCAACCAGAGGAGAGAATGAAAACAGACAACCGGGAGAGGAAGGTGGAGTGGCTTAGCTGGCCAGATAAAAATAAGTCGACAATCAGATCCTTTTAACTGTTTACGAAGATTTTTAACGAAAGAAAGATTGTTAAAGAAAATGACAAATAAATAGGCGAAGAAAATATCAAGTAATAAATGGAAAAACAATAAGATAAAATCGTCCCGCCAAATAACAATCAAAAGATGTTCTGTATGGCCTGGCTTCTTTGATATGTCGACAAATAAGCGTTTTGATGAAAGCCGAAGACGTAAAATATTATCGTGAAAATACGAACATAAAAAAAATAATAAAACAAAAAGGGAGAGGGAAAGACATGTAGTGACCAACCTAAATGGGTCGTTGCAAAAACTGTCATACACTTTCCAGCGTTTGAGTGTAGTGGAGAAAATAATTTCATAGTTAAAGAACTAGCCATAGTTAATCCTGATGCTAATAGATTTCAAACCTGGCTTTTCAAACGTCCCTTTCCAATATCAAAAATTAGTATTCCAAGTTTGAGATTTGCAAATGAATGTTTAAGCCAGCATGTATTTTGTTTAAAGTGGATAGAAGGCGAAGTTGAATATGAGAAAGTTAAAACATACTTACTAAGTATACCTCCTGCAGTGAAAGTGTATATACGCATGGAAAAGCACCCCAGGTTTTTTGAGTCTCTTCTACAAAGAACACTGATTAATTTAGAAGATATTATGTGTCCAAAATATTATGCTTTATCTTTTCCATTGCAAAGTTGTGCTCATCATCTGCATCAGTTTACAAGTTGTCAGTGCGCCTTAAAAGAAGCTCCAGTGTATGCAAAATTTTTTAACATATTATCATCTACATTCTTTTATCTTACCTTAAAGCAGAACAGTGTATGAACCAACACCAATTAGTGAAACTAGTTGTGATGTGGAGTGATGAGTTTTTACAACTTGTACTTCAAGACTGTACCAGTGCAATTTATTGGAATTTATTCAGTGGACACTTTACCAAAACTAATTGAATACCCAGCGGCACTTATAGTGAATTTAAGTCTGTCAGCTTCCCCTGGAACTCACTGGATTGCCATATATATATATATATATATATATATATATATATATATATTAATAAACATGGACGGGGGCAATATTTTGCTAGCTTCGGAAATGGACCTAGTAAACAAATTGTAAAATTTTTAAAACGAAATCGTAAATTATATATTGAAAACAAAACTCAAATTCAACATGCAAAATCTATTCTTTGTGGACTATTCTGTATTGTATTTATTTATTTCAGTGTACGAGGAAAAAAATATTGTCTACTTTTCATACTACCAATCTTAAAAGAAATGATGTAATTGTAAAATAACTTGTATAAAATATTATCAAAAGAAAAGAAAAATGTAAATATTTTTTTTTATGTATTGTAAGAGGTACCTTGGCTGACTTAATGTACCAACAAAGTAGTCATAAATCTCACATTTAATTTTACCAAAATCTAAAGAAAGTATCAATTTATCTTGGGGTTAGGCGTATCAAATGGTAGATAATTCAAACAGTTAAGATTTCAATTAAAATCAAAACATAATTTTTATTATTTATATTTGACGTACAGGTGGTAGATCCACCCAGTTAGGTTGACTACTAGCCGTTTAGAAACAATGAAACTTTCAAAACACTTTATTTAAATAATATTGTAGTGATCTATGCTCTACATGAACTCCCAAATACATTCAACAAGCTTACATCTCTCAAACATACTTGGATCACCTGATGCTGTTATTCTTGTAGGTTTATGATAAATAAAGGCTTGAGGCTTTAACACGGAGCACGCATCTCCAGAAGCACAAAGTCTCTAAATCTGTTGATGGTCACCGAAGACTGCACTGAGTTGCTAGATATGTATTGTTCATGTTCTGCTCGTACTAATAAAATTTCAAAGTTCGAGAATACACAATATTGTCCGTATGGCTTGTGCCACACACTAAGTTCAATTGCTAACTTCACTACTGAATATTATGTGTTAATAGAACTACAATATCTTGTTGCTCTGCCTCTAACTGTTCAAGACTGATTTTACTGGTCTCTAAGATTCTAGTTTTATTGATTCCAAATTACTTGTATTTCCCAGAATTGGGATCTAGAGTAGATGTGCTGTAGGTCTGAAAGTCCTTGGGTTCCCATACATGACAGGAAGGAAGTTACCAAATATGAAAATAATTTTGAGGGAAGTAGAAGCACTGTATCTTCACATACACCAACTATGTGCCTGGGATGAGATTCTAAATTTACTTGAGGTTTCACGGTTTATGTCTTGGAATGTCAAAATCCTAGACTTGTTCCTCCGCGACATTATTAGTATTATTATATTTAGTTGTTGCCACGCAATAACATCCGTGAGTACACTCTTACGGGAGCTTCTTTTAATCTTGATTCTCATGTAATACGATGGCCTTCAATTGCTATATTCCAGACAGAATAGAATGTAAGCTTATGTTTATTGTCCTATACATAATTATTTACCATTGAGAGTTTTGAGATCATTTTGTGGTTTCTAGGCGGCTTGTCTCTTACTTAACTGGATGTTCTTTATCTTCGAATACAAATGATTAAAATGACTTTTCCCAAAATCAAAATTAATAAAATGTTCTAAATTCCCATTTACCTCTACATATATATTACCGTATAGAAAAATAAATCTTTTATTTATATGATTATTATTATTAAATACCTCTTATTGTTAAGGTTATTTCAAAGAAAAGAAAGGAAATAAAATATAAGTATAATGTTTATTAAGAACATCAACTAAACTCTTTATAAAAACAACTTGCACATGCTTCTTACATTCGCATGGCTGATAACGTTTCTACATTTTTTGTTTTCCATGTTTTATCCAATACTGCCATTGCGAGCAGTTTTAGTGCACAGCCATTAACTTTAACAGGGTCAATAAGTACACTTTGACATACAATTGTTCAAATTCAATGTTTTCAGCGCAGGGCATTCTTTCTCAGTCACATTATCAACACTCTCCAAGTGAAATAGTTTTTTAATCCACTTTACTTTTTCAAGACCTTTGCAAAAGAATATAGCTTAACTTGTACATAGTTGTAATATTATTCTTCGAATATGTGTAACGTTATATCCATCTGAGCTGTCCCAATCTAAATTAAGAAAGTTTTGTGTTAACCATTCCACTTGTTTTTGATACCCAAGTCCTAATTCTGTAATTTCACAAGGCACTAAACAGTGGAATAAAAGACTAGCATCACACGGTACTATGCAAAATTCTCTCATAATAAATTCATATGAAGAGATTTTAAAATCTTGCTTGTAAGTGATGTACTGTCCTGAAGACGTGAATAATGGTTTTTGTAATGAAAATTGTTCATGAATAACTTCAGGTATGAGTTGTGCAATGAATTCACTATTACGTACTGACTCTCTACAAGTTTTGGAAAAAGAATTCGCAGAAATGCTTACATGACCCTGTCGTTTAAAAATTTAAAGTACTCAAGAAAAAAATTATGATCACTCACTTCTTTCAGCAAATGTTTTGATAGTACTTTCTCTATATTCCACATATATATATACAGTTATGATGAGGAATCTTTAATCTGCAGTCATTACACCGAATAGGATTCTCCTTTAGATATGTTCGAAAAGTTTGGAGAACACATCCCTCCACTATATAAACACCACCACAAAGTGTACATAAAAAGTCTGACACTTTCACCTCCACTCACTCACTCCTTCTGTCCTTTCTTGTCTTTTTCTAGTAACATATCCATTATACTTGACATGTACACATTTAACAATCGCCAAAGACCATATTTCTTTTTAACACATCATCATCAATCACTTCACGATGATCTTTATATATATTATTAAGTTCACTTAATGTAGATAATTTTAAAATATTTCTCCACATTGCATTCAATGTTCTTCAGTTTCTTCTCCTGTTACCACGTCGCACTATGGTGCCAAATACCGAAAACGTGGCGAAAAGTCCCCAAAACAAAGTTGTAAGTAGGGAAAGTTTAAGTCCCTCAATAGTTAGGTTGGTACCTGCCGCCTTCAAAATGAGCGTTTACAACGGTCAGTATAAGCAGCTGACTACTTTAAGCTGCTGTAACCTCTCGTGAATGGCGAGTCGCATATCGCCACATTGAAACGCTATCGGTATTTTATACTCGACCGCGCAGAGTATTTTTTACTGTTTACTAGTTTGGCATACATTCAAATGGAAAAAACTGTTGAAAGTAAGTATATTAATTGTTATTGTATAACTTAAACAATTAAAATACGCTTGTAAATTGTCGATTTTCAAATGTCGTGATGCAAAAGTCGAAAGTCCCACGATGTCCCACGGTCAAATAACTTGTTCTTATGACCAAAATCATTGTTTAACATAGTACTACAAAGCCTGAAGCCCGTTCGTGCCCGTTTTGTATTGTTCATTTTTTATGCAATGTTTCCTTTTAGGAGCCATTAAACATTTTCCTGGTTTTAGTTCTTCAAATAATTGTTTGTATTGTTAGTTTTGTTGATTTCTTACATCTGCCTCATAATTTTCCAACAAATAACATTAAATAAAGAATCTGTGACCTCAACAATATTATGGATGCCGATTTCCATTCATATATTAATATTTTCTATATTTAAGTCCTCCATATTGGATCCGCCATTTTGTTTCTTGAAAAAATAATGTCAAATTTCAATTCAGCGATCCCAAACCCACTATTATATGTAAGTTTCAAACAAAACCGATTTGCATTTATTGAACACATTTTTCAATTTCATATCCGCCATATTGGATCCGCCATTTTGTTTTTTGGCAAAACTAATGTCAAATTTGAATTCAGCGACATCAAAAACACTATTGTAGTAAAGTTTCTGAAAAATAAATCATGTTTTCGACTTTTCGCCACGTTTTTGGCACTTGGTACCACTGTGCGTCGCCTTTTAAATATCCTAAACACGCATGTCCTGTTTGATTGTATTCATTATAGAAACAACCCTCGCATATCACAGGGGTTTGAGGATTCCACTTCTTTAACGCTTCTTTAATACAGTTTTCATCTACCCATTGGTTTTTCCACTTACACTTTAGAGTTTTCACTTGATCACTTACTCCAAGTAATCTTCGTGCTGATGATACTGCTACTGCTACTGGTACTACACGTGAAATTTCACCATTATCGGGCAGATTTCACCAAAGTTGGCGATCCTGTTGATCTTGCTACTGATGCTGTAGCTGCTGTTGCTCCTGCTGCTTCTAAGGATGTCTGCTTAATGCCTATATTTCCATAAAACAATAATTTCTTTGCAGGATAGTTCACTCCATCTAACACACGCTTCTTTCTTTTTTGCTCCTGCTGCTTCTTCGGAACCAAAGAAGAATAAACCTCTTTAATATCATCGTCTTCTTCATCCTCCTTATTTACTCTAGTAGAAGATGATGATAGTAATGATGGTGACTTTGATTTGAAACTAAATATTGTTCAATCTCCTCTGCTATCTTCCTCGTCTTCTACATTATCGAGTAATGATAATGTCTCCACTACCTCTTCATCCTCTGATGTCAAGTCAACTTCTTCTATAACCTGCTGATACTGCTTCTGCTGCTGCTTGGCCATGACTGCGAAGCTCAAGACTATTTATAATGTATACTACATCACCGCCCTCTACATATATTGTAAACTTTTTCAATCGCCACGTGAAAGTATAACAGATAACCTGATATCAACACCTCAACAGATAACGTCATGTCAGCAGATAAGGTGATATCAGTACGTCAACAGATAAGCTCATATCAGTAGTCAACAGATAAGATGATCACGTGACGATCAACAATCTCAAAGCCATAAAGTACCACTAATACCAAAAATCCATGGTATTGTGTACTACTTCTACTTGTAAGTTTTTATTAAGCCTAATTTAAATTTATGGGCCATACAGGCAGGTAACTATGCTCAAAAGTTTGAGAAACTACAGCCAACACCCATCGAGAACAAAGAACTATACAGGCATTCGTCTGGTGATACTGAGGAAATGCCTGGAAACCCTTAGTCAGCATGACCAACAAGAAAGCTGTAACCTGCTAACTTTTCTAGTGCTGTTCGGAAGATCGAGAATGGCAATGACAAGGTACACAGGTTCGACTTTTGCTGCCGGCCACATTGACTGAGGTTTGCCATCAGTATCAACAGGCGAATGTCTATATGGTAAGATAGACGATAGAAGGCCCGGGCCTCCACTTTATTATCGTTTGTCCTAAGCATTAAGAAGTTTTCTAATGCCACTCCCAGATGAAGGAGAAAAAATAGAAAATCATAATATTAAACACCAAAATGCAGGAACCAACACAAGCAGGAATGGAGCAGAAAGAAGAAATAGTGGACACGAAGGAAATCAGCACGCAAACTGAAAAGAAGAAAAGATGGAGTGCCTGGTTCTCAAGACTCCTTCCTGGTGAAAAACAAATAGAAGAAATGGCAAAACTTAATACAGGAGAGAATGAAAAGTTACATAAAACAAAGGATGAATTGGAAACTAGGATTGATATAGATGGAAGAGAAAGTGATGAAGAGGAAGAAGAACAACAACAAAAGCCAGTCTTTTCCGGGGAGATTGTATGACGGTTCTTGGTAAGTGAAGAATTCCTTCCTTCCGGAGTACCAAACCGTACAATAATTTACCGGGCAGTAATTAAACGTGTACGTCCCACTTCTCTTGAAAAGAGCGCCGCGGGATGATATAGCTTCCGTGATAACGAGCGAGGACAAAGGCAACCCTACTGCTCACCCTTGGGGTCCTGTATAATACTTCCAAACCAGTAAGCTAGTGAATTCCGGAGACAAAGGTTGGTGGAACGGTAATACCGATAATAGGTCATCTGAGCCCGAAATACTGTAAAAACGCACAAAAATCAACAAATAGATGAATGTGTGCAAATGGCGGGAAACGGTCGCAAAGTGCGTGACGAATGTTGAAACGCTTGAAAATGGGTGGAAAACACTGTATTTAGGCGGAAAACCACGTTTTTAGTATTTGGAGCCCCGACTCAAAAATCCACACCACTTCTACTGATTCCGACCAAAATATTGAAAAATGTCACTTTTGGTGAAACTTCACGAAACACCTTAGCTGAAATGTTTTCTTCAGTATTCCAATAAATACTAACACTCTTCACACCATTTAGAGTACTTTATTACTATTTTCAGAAATCGAACTTTTTCCGGAATTATGGTATTCCGTCGGTATAAAAGGTAAAACATACACAAAAACGCCAATAAGTTGATATGTTACTACAAAGCAATGAATATATTTAATATTTGACCTGATTACAGGGCACACACGCGATTATTCTTTTGTGTGTGCGTTTACTTCTGTAGGCACGTGATAATTTTACCAAAAATTGAGTGCGTTTGAATGTGTCAAAACAGGAGTAACATACACAATAATGCACTCTACTAATAACGAAACGATCAAAAATGAATAAAGTTTATCTGAATGCTTTTGACATAAATTATAAGAGATTATCGTTAATGAAAATGTTTATCGACCGGGTACCCGTAAAGCGTTGAGCCCAACGTTACACAATTTTTACTTAATTCTGCAACTATATTTTCCTTACGCTCTTACGACGTTTACGTACACCTGTGCTCCATGAACATTCGAGTCCGATGAAGTATAGTTTATACTTAACATGCACAACAATATTTATTTTTCATTAACAAGTAACAAGGTTGTACTTCACATTAGTTGACGGAGTACAATTAAATTTCTCGACATTCGGCTTTAATCTCTGAACGTGCTTTGTTGACATGTACCCGATAGGCACTGATCAAGAATTGTTATATTATATTTCAAGTGTCGCTTTAACAGACGTCCTGACAGTTTGAAGAAATTGTATGCGACTTGTATCACAATCTTTTTAATAGTATTATCTTTACTTTTACGAGTTAGGTTTTCTCTAATATTACTTCAGTTCCATGTACTTGTAGCGCGCGAGTAATTTTATTGTATCACAGTATTACCTAATTTACGCTGTTAGTATCTTTTTTATAATACAGGAGTTTTGAACTGACTACTTAGGTTCCGTACAAAACTTTTTTTTTTCTTACAATTCTTGTGTTTCCATTGATTTTTTTATTTATTTGCTTTCGAGTCCAATGAATGCTAGCAAGTTACGACTTACTTTATTTCATACTCTAATGATGCATTCGAGTTTGTTATAATGAATAATGTTGTCTAGATTTGCTCTACTATTTTGTAATTCAACAACATAACACAAGTAAACCGTACTACTACTACGACTCAAAACTAAATATACCAAAAGAATAATAGGATCCTTTATTTAGTTGAATTGTATTTCTTTAGTTATTGCCCACAGAAAAACTATCTAAACGAAGGCAAGGTAGAAACGCATATCGGATAATCGACGACGACGTTAACAATAGCATTCCGAGCATCAACAATCCGCGTTTAATCACGTGACTTCTTTTTTGTTTTCAAGAGCACTGTTGACGATATGTAACTGATGCAACGATGCTACACATAATCCGATGTCATTTCACTCGACACAAGAAAATATATCATCCTTTCTGAAGCTTGCAAATAGTCACTGCAAATATGTGATTAGATTCCAACAGGTTGTCTATAATTAAGAGAAACGAAAAGGGTTACCTTCAGTGCGGCGTACGAGTCGTCCAGCAAAACGAGGTATACATTACTTGTACCTTTGCAGTAATTATTCCAGCTTTTCGTCCTGTTTTTGTGTTCCTGTAAATCCTTGGAACTTACTGATCCTTTTGCACTATAAGTTTTGTATATATAAGTAATTACACTTGTATAAGAACAGTTTTTTGTCGCTGACGCACATTTAATGTTTCCTCTCCGGTGCAGCGAGCAATGTCTTCTGCTGTATCGCACGATGCAATGTTACCAGCTCTCTCGGGCAGAATTGTCCAGCACCAACACAGACATACGCCGGGCGTTGACTCAAGCGTCTCTTCATGCATGCGACGATATCAATGCGTGTCGGAATATAAAAATACTTTAAGAATATCCAACTGCACTGAATGTTGTAATAATCATGTGAGGGCGAATTACCTGTCCGTCACAATTGACAGGAGAATAGAATGGACGTACGCAACCGAAGAAAATATATACAAGCTGGCTATCCTGGAGGACCCATAAATTCTAACTATAGCGTTTAGACATGTGCTAAGGATACAGCATGACAATGGAGAAAAAATAACCTTCCCCGTACCAGATGCAGTGTACAGAATATCGTTGAGGCGCAAGGGTCTGCCGACCGACCCAAGCGAACTCATGAAGTTAATTAAAGAGGTCTTCTCCAGAAGTGACGATGTCTTCGAGCTTGAGGAGGTTTATCTCGATTTCGTGAGGCGCATGGCAGGGTGATACTGGATCCAAAGGAGCCATTGCCGCACTGCTATGTGTATACAAAATACCCAACATAAATTGGGCCTGGGCAGTGTTCTGTGTTGCAGATAAACGCCCAGGACTCAAGAATAGTCGGTCTGGAATTAAGGAAATTACTGGAGGAAATGGATTTATTATGTATCCAGGAACCATACACCCTAAAAGGTAAGATAATTGACATTCCAACATCGGCACAAATAGTGGTGAGTGGAGCTAACCCAAAAGCACCCATTGTAAATCTGAACCAAGATAATGAATTAATAGAAATATCCCAATTTACAGATGAACACACTGCATGCGCGGAATTACTGATAATCAATAAAAAATTCATAATAATAAGTACGTATTGCCAATATGGGTTTGAAATAGATCAATTTGTTGATAAATTTGGAAATATAATTAATGCATACAGAAATAGGAATATAATCATAACAATGGATGCAAATGCAAAATCGCCCTTATGGCACAGTAATATCCAAAAGGACAGAGATCGGAGAAGAGGAGAATTAATGGAAGATCTGATTCAGGCAAGCAACTTAATAATATGTAATACCGAATGTGAACCACCAACATACAAGAACCGAGCGGGTGCAGAGACTAACATAGATCTCACATTAACCTCACCAAATTTACTAAATGAGATACAAAATTGAAAGGTACTGGATGAACAAACAAGGAGTGGTCATAATATAATAAAATTTGAAATAATGCAGAATGCAAACGCAGCACGGAACCCTGCCGTGGAACAACATCGACCCGTATACAGTCTGATGAAGATGGATTGGAAAAAGATGGAAGAATCTCTGACCTTGCCAGAATTGACGGAAGTGACCGATTTGGATCAGCTCGCGGAGGAGCTAGAACGCAGTACCGAGCGTGCGGTTAGAGAAGCATGTCCACCAAGCAAAAAGAATAAGAACAAGGCTCCATTCTGGTGCGGGGAACTAGAAAGGTTGAGGAGAATTGTCAGATCTAAAAGAAAACGGATGGAACGTACACAAAGGACTGGCGGGACTCGGCAAAATTATTAATGGAAGAGCTAATACCAAAAGATTATGAAGAATAAGAAACTGAAGAACAACAGAGAGTAAGAACGGAAACGGAGAAACAGCTGAGGAAAATAATAATACTGAAAGATGAAGAAAATAATTACGAAAAAATAGTACAAAACTCAGAGGTTGAGCAGGCAATAAGATCACTAAAAAATAGAAAAGCTCCGGGTCATGATGGACTAAAATGGGAAATATATAAGAAAATTATACACATTTGGACACCATATCTGACAAGACTCTTCACCGAATGTTTGAGGCAGGGACGCTTCTCTAAAACATCGAAAGAAGCAAATCTAATAATACTGCTTAAAAGCCAGGAAAGACTCCGTGAAATCCCTCCCTCATATAGGCCCATCTGTCTCCTCAATGTAATTGAAAAAAAAAATTGAAAAAGTCATAATAAATGGATTGCAAGCAGCAAGGGAGGAGCTAGAAGACGACAACAATCAATTTGGTTTTAGGAAAGGTAAATCGACACAGGTTGCGGTAAATGAGTTATGTAAGGGAATATGGGAGGCGGAGGGCAAATATGTAGTGGCAATATATATTGCTATTAGGGAAGCGTTCGATAAACTATAGTGGCCAGCTATGTTCAAGAACATGAACAGGTTGAAAATACCCAGTTATTTAGTGAGAGTACCTAGGGACTATTGCGATAGCAGAATAGTGAACTTCTGTATTCCGGGTGAGAAACTAACAAGAACACCAAATAAGGGATGTCCGCAGGGCACTGTATGCGGGCCAATATTTTGGGATGTCTTCCCTCATTTCATGTAATTCTCTGCATAGACCACTGCATCAGAGAATTAAATGAAATGAGGGAAGTACACTCCGTTGTCGCCTATACGGATGGTATTGCAATTCTGGTAGATGCGGATTCCAGAAGAGGAATAGAGGGAAAAGAGTCATTAGGCGATGGAATGTGCTCATCGCCCGTGACAGTGGAGTGAAAGACTGTTTGACGGATATAGGCTACATTCAACACAAAGATAACATACACTTACACAACACAATGCACATACCAAAGATTATATATCCTTTAGTACAGAGTGTACATACATACCGCCAGGGCTCGAAGTGGAAATTTAAACGAAACAGAACGCTTTACCTTCGTTAACATGCTATTGTTCCTTTTAGTCTATGATTACCATATTGACGAGACGGGGCAGAAAGGTTCAAAACGTTCACGCATCGGAACGGTGTTCCGGTCTGCTCCGGTCCATTTCGAGCCCTGCATACCGCACACCTACATTACACTTTTATTCAGTTATACCTCTTTAAAGTAACATAATTTTCCTTTTATTCACTATCTTGCCCACTTTGACGAAAATGCTTTTAACTTCACCAAACTCTTCACCTACTTTGACCAAAAATTCTTGATTATGTCTTAAAAATTCTCGATTTTGTACTACAAATTCCTGGTTTCGTCATTGAAATAATTATTTTTGCCACCTTCGCTTATTCTGGGTAAGGGCTGGATTGAATGATAGCTTTGGCTGTTTGGTTTGCGTGCAATTTGGGTGATTAGCCAATTGAAACGCGTGTTGTACGTATTACGAAATAAAAGACGTGCTTCAATTGGGTACTCACTCTAATCGCAAGCAAAGCACGCAACGCAAGCGTGATTGTAAATCAACCCTAACACGCTAAATCCGATTGCGAAAAGATTGTCTTGTGCTATAATTGCTATTCAATTGATACAATAGAAATGATTGCTTTTTTTTTTCTACGCTATTTCCTATCCACCAATGTCGGTTTTTTTATTATTATTATCTTTATCTTTACCGGCCGCCTATTAATATTCTACATCTCACATTGTAAGAGCGGCTCAAATAGTTCTGATACCAAAGCCCGTGCGTGCCGCGAGGTGCGCGTCTTGAAGTTGAAGTAGAAAAGAAATGGTTGGCAAGCCTGTGTGGAAGCGGAGGATTAGGATTTAGGAAAAGGAAAATAAAAAATTTAAAATCAGTTGTCTAGTATGTTGTGTTATTTGTGTAAAATTGCCTAGATATGGGTTAAAGCAAAAGTTACGGTACAAAATTTACAGTAACTCTGAAGATCGCTATTTGCATGGTGTCTACAAAATGGGCAAAAGCAAGTCAGCTAGCAAAAAGGACAATCCTAATCGGGATATATGTGAATTACTCTTAGGTTTGTTTCATATAAAATGCATAACGCAGTCCTGGCTTTCAACTTAGGTTTTTTCTTTGTTTAACAAACTGACACTTTCTCACGAGCGGTAGCGAGTGAAGATGGTGGTTTATGCCAGCTTCGGTTAAGGACTTTATCCATTCTCAATATGACCAATATTACACAACTTTCACCTCTAGTTTTCAAAAAAATATTTATCACTAACACTTCCATATGGATAACCTGAAATGTAGCTATACAAGAAGTAGTGACAAATACATTATAGTAATTAATTCGTAAAATATGTACTCCAGTTGATAGCAAGACGGATATGGTTGTACGCTGAGGAATACTAAAGGCTTCACACAAACATGTCATCTTTCAGCTTTTGCCTTCTTTTACTGTTTATAAGTTAAGCCGGGTGGGTTAGGTTAGGTAAGTCAGTTCAGTTATATATACGCACTTTTCACATTTGACAATCAGTTATTCCCAATCCTCACCCGTGGCGGAAGCTTGTGTAGTTTCACGTATATCTCAGTCTTTCACGCTTATTACACTGTTTCATGACGTCTAAACTTTCTTATTTGCTTTTCAATACGGCTATACACTATTCTGCAGATTTTACTTTGGAGTAGATAAAGTAAACTGTGCCTCTAGGTTCTTCGTTTTTTATCGTTCTCGTTATGCTACTACATGATTTTTATGGCCCATGCATTATTCAAAAAGGGTTAAACTTCGGAATCGCACCCAATTACTAGTAAAATGTAATGTTTGCAAGGTGCCTGGAATGTTGAAACGATATATAAAAGCAGTGGGTTATGTATAGGGTAAAATTTTCTTTATTAATCCCCGAAAATATAAAATTTTCCGGAGACATAAGCTGCAGTTCCGTAGTTGGTGGCCACTTGATCATCGAGATATTGTTTTTGCTTCATAACTGCAATTATGATTTTTTATTTATTTCCGGTTCCATGTGACTCATAATGTTTAATGTCTTGATTTCTGTCTCTTAATTCCAATAACCTCTCGCGACATTCAAGTTCAGTAAATTTTTGTGCAGGAAAGTAGTTCCTCTACCATGTACTGTACCTACATCATTTTTATCACACTGACAGGTAATGCTCAAGCAGCGAAGGCGGGTTAAATTTATGTTAGGTTGTTCCAAGGGTAGTATGCATATAGGTTGCATCGTAACTTTCGCCGCCAGACGGCAGGTAGGTATCAACGCGTCATCAGGCATGCTGAACACTCACTGGTACGGCTCGTATTTAAGATTGAGCTAGTTAGTTGCAGGTAGAGGGCCACAAAGTAAAGAGTCTTAGCCTTCTCAGGTCTTTCAATGGGATACGGAAAATCTGATTTTTGGTATGATATACAGATTTTTTAATATTGTATCCACAAGTGAATTTAAGCTTAGAAATTATCCCTGCCCACTAAGAAAACATGTAACTTGATTAGTAAAGCTAGGATTTTTATGTGATTACATATTCTATTTCCAGTCATGTAGATTGCAAGAAATGTTTATGAACTTGTAAGAAGGACACCACACCACCAGGGAAGGCAGGGGGCACATACACACCTTTCAACCAACGGAAAGCAGAAAATCAACGTGTTATCCAAGAACACAATAAGGTTCAAAACGGGACAAGCCCCGGGCAAAACAGCCTAAGTGCCGAACATGAAAATACTCCGGACGCTTCCCAGTGAAGCCTCGTCAAACTTCACAACTAGAAGGTGCCCCTGTGTGTGTCTTCTCCCTAAAGAAGGGTGAGAAAGAGAGAAAGTGAAACTTCACTTTCATGTGGATAAGTGGGTAACGCTCGCGAAGTGTCTACAATGACACCCAGACTGGAAGCCGGCCAGCTGGACCAACTCAAACGGGTCACTCACGACTTCTCCAGCCGAGGTCACGACCACTCGACGGACGAGAAAGATAAGTTATCAAACTATCGAAAAAAAAAATACTATCTCTTCTCATCAGGACACAAGTACCGAAAAAAATCCCGATGAGGGAGCACACGATTACCGAAGGATAACTAAATCCGAAATATAGCACTGAAACAGGCATAAGCTGAAACGATGCATAAAGGGTGGGGGAAGACAGAGAACGTAAGAATTCCCCACCCCACCAGAGATGAGAGCGCAGAAAACAACCCACATCACCGCATAGAAAATGCCAGAGTAGCCCAAGCCTCCATGCACACAGACAAGAGGCGATAAACCAAAGTTTATCCATAAACGCAGATAAATCACCGAAGTTAAATTGTAAAAGCGGTAGCAAAAATAAAACATTCTGAATCTCTTAAAGCAACGAGTATGTAGCGAACGCTCACACACACCAGTAATGAACCACGCATTACAGTAGAACCTACAGCACCGGTGACATTCGTCGTATTCTGGCGGGAAGAGAAAGAGTAGGAGAAATAAAAGTTCTAATGTACTACCTATCCGCCAGAAGACAGCGATATTGTTTCCTGGTGTACAAGGTCACTGTAGAAAATATTAAACTCAACCAACGTGAAAATACATAAAAGAAAAAAGTCCAAAATTGTTCAGTGCATGAACAAGGTGCTTCCCAAAGGAAACAAGAGATTCCCAGACATTCTTTGAAATAAATGTAGCTCGAAATAAGCATGACAAGACCACTTGCCCCAGTAAATATTTTCGCATTGACAACTTGCGACGTGAAAAGGTCATTTTCATCACACAAGTTTATCCTTTCTGATCTGCGGTAATCGATGACCGTAGAAAATGTGGGAAAATACCTGATAGTAAATTATCATAATTTTATATCAAAGGATAAGCAAATGTAATTCCTGCAATAAATATTTGTTTTATTTGATATTTTACGTAAACTACATAAAATATGGCAAAATACTGTGCATCAAAGTGTTAGTGAGGTGAGTTATGAAAAGCATAAGTTATTAGATCTCCGTTGTGTGTATGAAAAGATAAACAAAGGTAAATGTTTATCCCCGCAATAAATATTTGGTTTATTTGATGTTACATATTGATCTACATAATTCATTAGTTTTGTTACATAATTATGTACATATTTCGCAAATATGATACTACATAAAAATCCTAGCTCTATTTTTTAAGGAACCACCAGTTCTTTTTTTCTAATTCAATAGGCTTTTGTAATACCCTTCCCGTCTAGAGAGAGGCTGAGCCGTATTGTTTCTCCCACCCCTCCCTTCAACCAGTCGTGAAGATTTCCATTGAGGTTGTGAAGTGACCGCTTGATGTCTTCAGGAAGATGACAAAGTCTGTATACTGAAAATCTGCCATAGAGCACGAAATGACATAAACAGGAGAGGAAGAAAAAGATGTAAGCTCACATAAGGTCATGCAGATTGTAAATAGTAGTCAAACATCAATTGTGCATATTTTTTTCTTTTAGAAAGATGAAATATAGCCTCAAAGGTTTCTTTTCTTTTAGACCCTTCTCAGAAGCAGAACAATTACTTTCTTGTTTCTATATCTCCTAAAACTTTCTGGGTTTTAGAAGTGGTATCTACCATCACCGTGTCAACTAGCAAGTTTACAGAAATTCTCTTCCGTTGTATTTTATAACACCAAGTTTTTCCTTGCATCCTCTCCTATTTCTGGTAAAAGAATCAAGTTTATAGTCTCCTACATTTAACAGCACTTTTTTTGCCTATAAGCAACATTGTATTGCATGCGGTAACAGCAGATGACAGGAAACCAGCATACCAGTGACGTTTTCCCACCCGTTCTCTCATTGGCGGGGCGTTACGAGGCAACCTATATGTATACACTACCTTGAGGTTGTTCCCCTTTTAGTACCTACAACGTTAAAAGGCGCTGTAAACGTACTCTGGCTTACCTTCATCACATGTTCGGTTTATACAACTCTCCTGCAACTAATAGGAACTTAGACACGTGTCTTGCTTAAGAGCTTTCTATTACCCTTCGTTTCCACATAAGTCGCGCGCGAAAGAAACCATCGAAACAATGCAGGCATCACATAAAGCTGCTATGTCAAGTTGCGCCACATTTCGAGTTCATTACGTCACTCTCACGCACCCTTCGCCGCACTAATGTAGTTCCCACTTCGCACCAATAATTGTAGCTAACAAACACACGTTCTTTAACGATTATCTTATGTTTCTAAGTCGCACAAATATTTCGGTCCTCCTGTAAAGTATCTTTCAGCTGCGCCCAAGAAATATAAACTTCTCTACGGATGTGAAATAAAAGTGTAATAGTTGAAAGGCCGAAGGCCTAAACAAATGCACCTGCGTTCAGAGCGACCATATGTTGTATAAGGAGGGGGTGGGAGCGGGATTCCCTGACTTTCACTAACCCGTCTTTGTTCTCTTGAGATACTTTCCGTGATTATTTTTTTTTAGCAAAATACGCTTCATTCATAATATGATGACGTTCCTGACACCATATTTACATTTGGGGAACACGAGTACGTATTTATTAAAAAAATAATAGCGTATGGCTTTTCGTAACACTTTTTGATTGCTAGCTGTCACTACGTGTGTTTAGATAGAAGTGTCTGTGATAATTATTTACAAGGAAATGAGTGATATATGGTGGTTGAATAGGTGAGGTAGATAAAATATAATTTATGTGAAATGAGAGTAAAAGAGCGAAATGTAAGTGGTACTATTGCGTGCTTATGCGTTAAGGGGCGGGCACTTGGAGTAAGTGTTAACCTTTGAACGGGAAAGCTATTTTATACACGTAACCTGATAAGAGATCCTAAGTTGGACCCTTCATTATTTATTAATATTAATAATTAAATCATGTTTTGGTCTTCACTGAACTGTTTGTCTCGTACAGTCCAAATCGTTCATATTTAATATCAACTACGTGTTGTTAATTTTTAATGGTCAAAAGATTTTTGTAACATAAATTTGCCGTTGTAACGTAACTTGTTACACCAAGTTCCTTACAATATTTGACCGTTATATAGTAATTATGAGATAAATCATTACGCATGTTAGATATTGATGTCGTAGTTTCCTATTGGTGAATGTGTATTATAATACAGAAATCCACCACTCCTTAGAGTCTGGTGACTAAAAGCACAGTAGTAGTCCTGTAATAACCCCTACTTCGATAATAAACAGAAGTGTGGGGGTAAGCTTCGTCAGTCCAATAAATCTAAATAAGGCTATGTACTTGTAGTTGACATGGCTCTCTAATTTGAGAATTATGATTATTTAGTATTGCAGTATTTCTTTGTAACAATCGTCATTGTTGTGTGGATAAATTCGCGTAGCTGTTTATCTGGTATGTTAGTCTTGGTAGAACATAGGAAATGTTGACTTACGTTAGGTCAATAAACTTTCTTTCAATAGGCAACATGGTTCATATCTAAATATCTCAAGCTTTAATTAAGCTTACTCTAAGCTAACAAATGTCGCTATGCATTCCACTTGTAATATATATTGGAATGACTCACTCTGACAGCTTGTGTTGAGGAAGTCTAGAATAGTGTATGTACAAGACGAGATCCTAACTAAAAAGAGCCTCTCACTTCCTCGTAACAAGAATAATTATACGTCGTCTAAAATTCATGCTGGAACATGAAAACTCGCAATTCATTGTGATCTGGCCTCACGTAGCTGTGACGTCAGATACTTGTTAATGTGGTGCAACATAAAAGATTCTACATGAAATGTTCAAACTTTATGTCTATTATCATATCGCTATCTGTTGCCTTGATTTATTCAACATTTTATTTATACAATTGTTTTATATCAATTTTCTGTGCATAATATTTGATTGAAATTTTTAGAGTGAACTCAGAATTTCTTCTAGTTCCTCTACAATAATAACTCCACAGCGATTTCGGGAATCAGAAACTGCTTCATTAAAAACTTTAGCAGTTTCTTCAGCACTTTGCAAAACCGCTGTTCTACATACCATTGCAGATTGTAGTTCAGCATTACAGAGCAATGCATACGTGAACTTCCACGGGAAATAGAACTTCAGGGGGCGCAGTTAGGTGGTCGATTCCATACGTAAAACATTCAGACACAAATTATACGCTATGAAAATCTACTTTATAAATTGTAAAAAAAGATACTGTTATATTTAGCTGTTAACTGTAATGCACACTCGCTGCTTATAGTACTTTTTGAAACGCATTTGAAGTTACACGGTATATTGGACACCTCGTGCACGTTTACATTACTAATCATTTTATTGTAAGACACATAAAGGTGGAATATAAACATAAGCACTGGATACTGAAGACAAGACGACTACACTAGAAGAATATAAAAATATATTTCACAATATTTTGATAAATTGCAGAGTTACATTGTAAAGAAGAATTTGAGGACTCCGACAGACCTCTCTTACACGTTTAAAGCTTAAACATGATAAGCATCGTGTTTAATGGAAAAAATAATAATCTAACCTCACTTCACCTAACCTGTTTTCGTATGCTCGACATTATGTCTTTTTTAAAGTTAATTACATGTTCATAACACGAAGTGATCCTGCCGACCGAGCGGTCTGTAGCGGTAGGCCATCGGCTCAAAGGTCCCGGGTTCGAGTGCCGGAAGGTGCGTGGGTGTGGATTTTAACAGCTAAAGGCGAATCGTGACGAACCGAAGTCCAAAGTTACTAGACTGGCCCGTATAATAATAAAGTTTACCTGAGTTTTACGAAGTGATCCTATTAGCATTCCTTCGCATGGCGCTGTATTATTATGTGCTGATCAAATGTAGTACGTATTTACGTAAATGATTGTGAAATATGGCGTTTCGTAACTCATTGGTGTAGTAGCTGGAAATATGCCCTATCAACTACTCCATTATAATACATACATTATTATTATTCCCTATATAACTTCACAAACTATGTTCGACTTCCGTAACTTTACCTTATCTTTATCAGAACTAAATTCTTATTATTATATTGTTGTTTCTTCCTAAGTTTATTCTGCAATGAAAATACATCTCGAACGTTGTTTGTGTTTTCTTTACAGAGATTGCTGATTATGAACGTAACGTTAGTCGTAATATTCACAAATACAATGCCTATCGTAAAGCAGCTAGTGTCTTAGCAGAGCATTCTACTCGTATAGAATCCGGCAAAGAAGCTAGAAAATTAAAGGGCATTGGAGAGAAGATAGCAAACAAAATTGATGAATATCTGAAGACTGGAAAGATTGATAAGTTGGAGAGGGTATGTAAATAACTGAATTGATAAAACTGGTGGATAGATGAGAAGGTTAATACTGCTTATAAGAATGTCGGTCTTAAAATGTAGTCTATGCAGTTGATAAAGTAGCAAAACAAGGCGCATACAATTGTTGAAGTTTCGTAGAATCTATTTAACAATTTCGAGATCTGCGTATGGATGTTTTAAAGATTACTTTTTGACTGAAAGGTGACTTTGAAAAGGTCGCTTGACGGCTATTATTCACATGTTAAAGTGTAATGGGAGTAGGGAATGTTATTCTCTCTCTCTTTCTCCCATTTTTTATGGATAGCTCAAACTTTATAGCAAAGTTTCTTTTATGTTCCGGTAACTGCTCCACAAATTTTATTGACGTTGATCCAATATTCTTTGAAGAACTGTTACCACGGAAATCTATTTTAGAATGTTCAGTAAGTTTATAAATCAGTTTACAAATGATAAATAACGTGAAAAAGTATTTGCAGTAAGACGATGCAACGTGTAACACGCCCAACACATAGCATGAAAGGTACTTTTTTGGAGCTAATTATCTAAAAAAAAATCTTTTAATATGACGCCACCTAACTTCTTCGTTTGGAGTTGACTGAAGGGAAAGATTTATCAAAAGTATTACAAAGCTCCTGCGAGGTTGTAGCAATTTCTGGGGTTCCTTTGGCAAAGGAGTTCTAAAATCTGCAGTCAGATATAAAAGTGCGTGTTAAGAGGTCATTTCACAATGTGTGTTTTACAGGATACAGCATAAGCGTTTATAATTTTTCATGGCAAGTTATAAAGAAATTGAAAAATTTGGGACCTCTAGCGAAACTTCCAATCGAACTTTCGTGTAAGTTTATATTAATGTCTTTATAAATACAAATACGAGAACATCAAAAGGAGCTTCCGGCCATTTCTAATTTGGAAAGGTTTCAAGTGAATGTAACTGAAGTTTGACTTGGTTGGAATAGTCGACATGTGTAAAAGGAACGTACTTTCGCACAATCGTTCACGTGGTAGTTCTAGTAAAAGTCACTTAAAAACACATAACAAATAAAGATGTTTTCGCGAATTTTCGAACCTATGTTTTTCATCTGGCTTGGAAAGGAAAGCACGAACACACACACACAAATAAACTTGTGTGTGCAGTACATACATACATGGTAAAATAAGGTGGAAAAACATAGTTATGTATCAAAATACAAAGGCAGGCGTAAACGAACTTCACAAACACAATAAAAATGCGACAACGTTTCGATGAAGACGTGTTCCCTAATAGTAGAAAAGACATACAGAGATGACTGGTGTTTGGGAGTGGCCATGTTGCCAGCTGATGCTAGGTAACAGAGTGACCAGGTTATGGAGACGGGAAAATAACTAAAGGGGTCAGAGAAATCACCAAATTGCGAAGGAGCTGCGGAGGTTACTACGAGTCGATGAGAGTTTTCCTAAACGAATAAGAGGACAAATAATCAGTGGGGAAGGGGAAAATAATAATGAAAATGAAGGAAAATAAAATGGAGAATAAGGAATTTAAAAGTGAAAAAAACAAAAACATCCAGTTGTTGATGTGGATTGTTAGAAGTGTTTGAGTTTCTCCAGCGTTGAAGGTAGATCATAGGTTATTGAGTAAGAGGAAATAAGGTTGTAAGATACGCAGCTACAGGAGTGCCGGAAAGAGTACGTCTTGTGAGTAACGGGGTGTTCGAAGGTCAGACTGAGATTAAAAAAAAAAAAAAAAAAAAGAGGACTGATTCTGCTGCGGGGCTTATTGCGCTTGCTATGTTTGGGAGGAGGTGGTTGAATGTGTCCACTTCTGGTCAGGATCGTATTGAGATTCGGGGGTTTGTGGTAGACTACTTTCAGGGTGTCTACCAACCTGGAATACTCAGGGAAATCTATAATTTATGAGGGAAACTCAAGGAAATTTATGAGGTGGACCTGTCCACAGTTGGTAAGAGCACTGCCCCGGCAAGGCGTAAGTCGTGAGGTTCGATTCCCACTGCTGACTGGGTTTTTTCAATGTGTTAAAATCCTCTATTTTAAAGATTTTTTTTTAACTTGTGACATATGTAATTAATTGGACATATGTAATTTTTGATACAACCTTGCAGACCTTGGAACAAATAAGTACTCTCCATTTTGAAGCACGGTCTTCCGTGAGCTGCAGTGACATTAATGTTCTGTTTTTAGTTGTAATAATTTCTAGTACATTTTCAAAGGAAAATAAATCAAAGATACAGTATCATTTTATTTTATATTAATTCTGATTGCGACTGCTTCGCTATTGCAGATTCGCAGGGATGATACGAATACAGCAATTAATCGCTTGACCCGTGTGAGTGGAATAGGACCAGCCAAAGCGAAGGAACTAGTTGATCAAGGAATACGAACAATTGAGGATCTCCGGAAGAATAAAGATAAACTTAATCATCACCAACTCGTAGGGTTAAAGTATGTATTTTATATCAGTTATATGTTGTTTTATACATTTAGGCTTTGCAATAAGATGATTACCATCATTCTAAATAAGAAATTTAAAAAGAAAAAGTGAAAATATAATTCGTATTTCTGTGTTCTATAACTGCACGTGATGTCTGCATGTCATTATCTGCATAATTATATAAAATTGAAAATATTTTATGTACAAGACTGAATGAAAGTGGAATCGAAACGAAATTCTGGAACAGATGCAGGTCAGAGTTTCTAAATAAAATTATCTGAATAGATAGCTCTCCTGATCTACGCGTGAAAATGCATATGGCGGACCAGGCGGGGTGGACACAAATCCTGTTCATTTTTCTAATGCTTTCCTCCAGTTACACCAGGCAGGAGAATGCCACGATAGAGTCTTGCATTCAGTCGAGATCCGCCGCCCTCTCACCTTCTCCCACAGACGCATGACAAAGACGAGTTGTAGATCCCAGATATGTAAAATTTCTTTTCTTGTACGAGTAATATTGAAGGGTGTAGTAAGGTTAATTGCGTTCATCCTTTTATTCGTTTTCTGAAAATTGTCGAAAGATAAAAGGTATTATAATTTTGGAAAGTAGGTAAGGTTAGCTATCAGCAGGCAAAGAAGAAAGAAATCTGCCTCGAGACAGCGTGCGCTTTACTTATATTATTATTAATTTTGAAGACATTGTTAGCAGGTATTACAATATTTGGTTTTCTTGTAGTCACTAAAATATGAGCAACCGAGAACAAAAATCTTACAAAAAGGGCGGCATGTGGACAACACGGTCTTGCACACCATCGTTGGAAGATATGGCAAGTAGAAGTAGAAACATAATTTCTTGGCTATAAACGCAGCACTTAGGTGCTTTTTGGTTTGTTTGTTGATTGCGTTTTGTTAGATTTTTCTGCGAATCAGGCGTGTACGAACTTCCACTCTTTCAGGGGGTCCGCATTATCCTATAATTATAAGTATTTGAGCAAATTAGGTTTGGAGATATTACAACACAAACTATGCAAATAATCATTTTTAGCAATGAAGAAACTATTTTCCTATTCACATATCTGCCCAGATTGTTTCTCAGTTGTCTTCTGATATATATCATACCCGGCACATGTACAGAGTGTCTGTAGATGTTGAAAGTCACAAAAAAATGTCAAGATATCAGAAAAAGGGTTATAAAAATCATTAGTTCTTGAGTCATGAAGTTTTCTTTCGTACAGCTTGAAGTGAGGTTTTCGGAGATAAATTAACACAGACATGCAGATAGCTATTCCGTTCAACAGAATTTCCTGTAATTTACAAGTAGTCATCCGAGGTCTTGAATTATAATTTTAAGCTCTTTAGGCAACTTTGACTCAGGCCGGATGTATGAATTGGTGGAATGAAGAAAGTGGGAGGAAACGGGAGAGACCCGAGAAAGCTCACACACACGGTGTTTGTTCCCCACAAAACCCACATGGCATGAGCAGGGATAGAATCGACTATCCCAAGCACGAGAGATATGCGCTCTACCATTGAGTCATCGTAGTCCACTTCGAGATCTTGAGTAGTCCGAAGAAAATTCTTAAGTAATCATCAAATAGTCGTAACTTTATGAAGCGTCATACACTGTTGTACCCACGTTTATCCACAGTTATTTACCCAGGAAGTTGAATTTTTTTGAATTTATTTTAAGGCCTTTAGGCAACTATGGCTCAGGTGGTATGGATGATGATGGGATGAATTGGTGGAATGAAGAAAGTGGGAGGATACAGGAGCACCCCGAGAAAACCCACGCACACAGTGTTTGTCAACCACAAAGCCCACATGCCCAGGGGATTTGAGTAATATAGAACGTCACAAAAGCTTAGATTCTATGGGTAATTTTCCGACCTGGTAGTCGTGTGGGTTGTGGCGCCAGGCTAGCGACTCTAAGGTCCCGGGTTCGTATCCATCATCTCTTAGCAACAAATTAACATAAATAAGTCATTCTTATCTGATAGATATTTGTATGTAGTTTGTGATGTCCAAAGATGACTCCCATATAGCTTATACAGGATGTGCAGAAATTATCCCAACTTCGTAAAAATTCGAAGATGTTGGATTTTTTTTACTCACTTCCGAGATCTTTGAAAGTAATTTTGCGATAAAGGGCCTAGAAACGGTTACCTAAAACTGTAGACACCAATTCCAAATCTTTGTTATGGAAGAGAGTTTAAAATTTTCCGAAATCATATCATTTTTCGAGATTTTTACGAAGTTGACACAAGTTTTGCACATCCTTTATAAGTTGTATCAGTGTCATCTTCTGAAATCAAAAACTACATGCAGCTATCCATCTGATAAAAAAAAAAGATGACTTCTTTATGTTAATTTGTTGCTAAGGGATGATGTAGTAAGCACGCCACTTTCTGGCCGTCAGTAATTATCAACAAGGAATTTTAGGCAGGAATATCTCGATAGGGTTTTTTCCTCCTTCGGAAAAATAGGGTATCTTAAATTTCCTTAAAGAGCTGACAGAAAAAAAAAGGTTATCAAAATCTACGACTTGAATT
The DNA here is from genome assembly GCA_022664845.1 of Lepisma saccharinum. Lineage (NCBI taxonomy): Eukaryota > Metazoa > Arthropoda > Insecta > Zygentoma > Lepismatidae > Lepisma > Lepisma saccharinum. Next base: position 36,292 of record JAGDQP010003046.1, read on the forward strand.
GTTTATTTGAAGTTTTTATAATGTCAACGTACTGAGTTGCCCCTATCGACAAAAAATAATTATTCCACTAGAACCTGGGGATAACTCAGCTGTCGAGCGTATAATTTACTATGATGGTGGATATTGCTTACTCGCAGGCATAACGAAAGGGGAAATATGGGCGTAATCTATTACTCTAAATCTAATAGGATTTGTGGGTTACAGAAAACATAAATGCTTTTGTGGGCATAACCCCGATTCATTAGGATAACTTCTCTTATGAACAAGGTAATTCTAATTGACTCTTAAAACATCTACAGCAAAAGATCTACAATTGTCATAGTAATATTGTTAATAATAATAAATTGTTCTCTCTTGCTTGTTAATGTGATGTCCGTCGTGTAATAGTGACACGTAATTCACATAGGTGTTCTTGTCTTATTCCCGGAAGGTATTCAATATTTTCTTGTGATCGTTCTTGGGTGGTGGTGTATGATGTAGGAATTCGTTGTTCTCTTTCTATTCTCATGACATTGACATCGAGTTTATTATTACAAGAGATACTTTTACCTGAGAATGACTTGATGTGAAAGTTTACACAATTTCTTAAATAGGTACTCAAGTTACGATCTGAGAGTCAATCCACAACGAAGTGTTGCTGTGCCCTTTTATTCTCTATTAAAATAAAATCTAAAATACATAAAATTAATGAATGAAGTAAGTTACGCATCAGAGATACGTGACAATAATGCTCACAATATGTGACGCCAAATTTTATATTTTAGTTAATTTTTATTCTAGCTCTTGAAGTGTGACCTTGCTTGCTGAAATACATCAGTCATGTGATTTCAAAAACTTTTTAGCACAAACTTTCAACGTTTTACAAAATGTTTCATCAGACTGTAACGAAACATTCCTTTTTGAAATCAGTGACATTAGAACTAGAACATTTTCTGACAAATTTTCAATTTGACAAGGTTGTTTTACCATTGTATTTGAAACTGTAAGGTGTTGTCAACAGTATTGATAATCACTTCTTCAAAACGAGTGTGATGTCTTCTGTTAAACGTCAAGCAATTGATGACTGTGATGTGACATGGAGAGAAGGAGAGAGAACTCTGTCTCTCTTACTGATATTGGATCAGTAAAACTTAAAAAAACAAACATATTTTATGGGCTGAAATTTGACCTTAATTTGTCACTTCTAATGACATTCTTCAGCGATCACCTCCGAAGGCCAGAATGAGGAAGGTAACGAACAGGGCGTTAGTTGAGATACTATCCTGGCATTGGCCTGGTGAAACTGAGGAAAATCTGGAAACATGTTAGGATGCCTGGCAGCAGGACTTGAACTGCGTGTCTTCTTGGTGCTACAGTAACATGCAGAATTGTACGGAATCGTAAAGTCCTTCCCTTTAGACAGGATTGCAGAAATTTCCTCATTTCTGTCTTTACATCATTACTTAATCCAAAGTCTCCATTGCGTAAGGATATGGTTACAGGATCATCATCTCTTTCTCCGTATGTGATACTGAATAGCTTCATGAGGAAATCTCGTATTACAAGCGCTTTGGAAGAACTAACCGTGAGAAACCATGTACCTTATGTCAAAGCAGATAAAATTAAACGTTTCTTATTATTTTGTGAAAAGCCAGATAGTCAACAAGCATGCAACTCTTTCAGTTGCAAGAGAGAAGATTAGAAGTTCCTTATAGACATTTTCAGTGGTGATGATAAACTTGTACAATTCTGCACAATTATACTTACAATTTCCAAATAATTAAAGCTTAGTTTCATTCAGTGTAAGCTTTTTTGCCTTTTTTCCCCATTCTTTTCTCTCACCTAATGAAGCTTGATTGGATCAAATGAAATATTAAATTTATTAACTTGTCCAGGTAGGATTTCTTTATTTTTTTTTTAAAAAAAAAAACAAGTTATTTGGAAATTCTAAATGGTGATGTGTGGTATTTACATTACGGATATTATATATTTCATGTTTCATGAAAATAGTGCCATAGAAGGAGAATTTTACGTGATCAAAGAATATCTAGTCGAAAACCTATCTGAACAGTCTTTAATATCGCAGCGCTCCGTTTATTGCACCATATTATTTCTTGAAATAATGCAAAGTGTTCTGGGAACAAAGTCCATTGTTATGACTGAGAAATGCAGCTTGGAAATGGGATGAGTAACAGGAAAGACGGAACAAAATTAAGGTTTAAGCTTAAATAATTGAAGAAATGAACAAGGAGATTGCCACACAAGGATGAAGCAGAGGCTGATGCATTTGAGATGATGATTATAAAACGGGAAGAAAAAATTGAAATAATATTAATCAACATATAATAAAAAAAATAGAATTCATTAGCACCAGTTTTTTTATTATTACTACTATTAGTTTTCTCCAATCATTTTTTTTTTTTTTTTTTTTTTAATTTCAATTCAGTTAGTAAATTGGTTGATTTGTTTAACGGTAAAGCACGTTATGCGAAGACAATCGAAAGAACGGACTAAGGTGAAGGCACCAGTTCTTGTCACTGCTTCAGTGGTCGTCATGTTTTTACTAAACATGTAAAAATAAGAAAACCTTTCATCGTTTGGTGACAAAAACAGACGAAGTTGGCAGTCATAATCTGGTACATAACCAGCATTGTTAATATGCTTATTGCGTCATTTGGTTTAGTAGAAATGTCTTGTGTTTGAAGGACAAGTTCATGTTTCCCGCTATTTCCATGGTTTTGTTACTAAAAAGTGTTAAGCAAGTGGACACTAAAAGATAAACATTGAAGTTTTTTTTTACCTATAAGTACCTGATGTTTACATGTGCATAAAATGCCTCTTTAATGATCAAATTCATTATCAAATTATAAGTTTGCGTGCCTTGACTGGCACTTTCTCTGCTTTGGGGGGTGACGACTACTGGTGCAAGTGAAACATAATTTGCACCAATGCTCGTCACGGATGACAATTACAGGTGAAAAATTGCTACTTAAAATTTTTACTCCAGAAAGTGATAAATTAAATTTAATATGATGTTAAATTTATAAAAAAATTCATGGTGATAGCCTCACTCTTTCGAGTAGCCGTCAGTAAAATCCAAAATTTAAATTGCTACATATTCCACCGGAAGTCAACTCAGGGATTTTTGGAAGAATTTCTGAAGACCTAGCAAGCGCTCTCTGCCTATTTCCTTTAAAGCACGCTTTATTTTGCCAGGTTCAGATCCAGTGAAGATGAAAAAGAGGATATCATACATATTTTCCAAACGAATGTTTGTAGTACATTGGGTGATGATTACTGGTGCATTGGTGTGACGACTATAGGGGAACAGCAAAATTTAGGGTGACGACTACTGGAGCAAAATTAGGGTTGTATCACTATCATACAAATTACTCAATAGATTTATTCTATTACATTATCGCACGAGACCTGAAGTTGCCAATGAAGTGAAAAAAGTAGGGTTGTTTCTTACACATAGATCTATGTGTGTACTTTGTGCAAAATCCACCTTAACATGCCGAGAACGGGTACCTTATATAAATTGAAACTAATGAAAGTGATTTCGAGTATTGAGTTTTCCAGTGCTTTTGTAGGTGAGGGTACAGTTTTTCAAGCTAAAGTTGTGATATTAATATTGGTTGTATCTTCGTACTTTGAAAATAATTCTCACTAGCATGTCGTAAATAATTACTTTTACAATTATGTTTTATACTTTAAGAGCAGATTCGGGACGGGCGTAAGCGATAGTGCTGTTACCGCCCATACAATTCATTTTATCTTATCTTTAAGAGCAGATATACGAGAAGGATTTAGTTTAATAACTTTTTTTTTTAGTAGCAAATTAACATTTTCGAGCTTGCGAAATTGAATGGCCAGGCCAAGAAAACTTCACAAAGAAATCAGAAACAACATTTTTGAATTCTGGTAAATATCCTGTGTAGAAAGAAACACTTTATTTCTTGTATTTTATTCATTCTTTTACGTTGCTACTTATCCTCCTGATGAAGTTGTGGTAAGTTTAAGGCGAAATATTTTCTCTTATTAGCTGTTTGTACTCATAGACAGGTAGAGGCAGAGAGAAACGTCTCACTGACTTAAAGATAGAATTTTTCTATGTTGGGTCATTCCACGTCAATTCGACCAAAATTTTATTGAAAGTTAACCCAATATCTCCAATTTGGATGAAATGTGGTAGTGTTATAGAACTTTTTGTTCTGATTTCAAATCTGCAAATTTTATTGCAATCACAGCAGCGGTTCTAAAGGTATTGCATTTCAAAAACGGAATAAAAACCCGTTGTTATAGTCGCGACATGCAATTTTCGCAGTTTTAAAATCCAAAAAGTATCATATCTGGGTTCCTATTTATGCTAGAAACATGATTCTTTTTTATTCAGATTGTCTTAAAATGATCAACCAGAAACAATGTATAAAGTTATGACGTAACTGTTATAAAATTTTCAAAAGTAAAAATGTTGCAAAAAAAAAAAACGCCATTTTGTAAACTTCAAATCCTTATAACTCAAAATCACCATCATTAATTGCAGTAATTTTTATATCTTTGAAGGCTTATTCCATCTATTTTCATATTGAGAAGAAAAAAAAAAAAAAAAGATGGTCCATCAAACAGGGTTCATACACTACCTGGAAAAACTGGAAAACCTGGAAATCTCAGGGAAATTGATTTTGGAAGGAAAAATCCTGGATAATTCAGGGAAATCGATCATGTCTAGTAAAAAACCTGGAAATATCAGGGAAATTAAAACTTTCAAATATTCCAGTTAGGGAAATATTTTTCTATAAACATTATCAGGGAAAGAAAAACTAGAGTAAATATTTTTGTTCATATTCAGGTAAGTTTACAATTTGTGGGTGGTTGGAGGGATTGTTTGTTCCCTGTTGGGAGGATGATTAGGGGACTCTTCTGTTGGTGTATTGTTTTATTTCTCTTTCTACTCTGTCTTTTGTCTGATATTTCTTATTTATATAACCACAATTCCTGGCTTCATAATGTCCAAACAACTAACACAAATGTACAGCGTTTCAACACATTAATTAAAGATAGTTTGTTAAAAAAAACACCCTATAAAATGATTCTTGTTACTTCAAATTCCTGCTACTACCTTTTTTTTCTTCAAAAATTCCTTTTTGACTTTTTGGTTATATTCAATGTATCAACATGTTGTGCAGGTTTATAAAATCCTAATATTTTTCCTATATTGAGAAATGACTTTAGGTAAAACCTCAATTCTGCCCTCCAAAGCCAAAAAGCCGTATCTACAGCTTTGGCCAAAATTGAGTTAGGGACATCAGTTTGGTCATATCAACATAATACATCAGCTGCAAAAGAGATAACTCTGAATCTGCAAAGTTGGCGGAGTTATATGGCATTAATTGTTTATCTGATATAGACATACTATAAGATGCCAGCAGCTTAGTAAACAGTAAATCACGATTTATTCAAAAGCAGATTTTCTGTAGATACGGCTTTTTGGCTTTGGAGGGCAGAATCGTCTGTTTTAAGTTCACTGCTAATTTTCATCTCTCTGCAGGTATATTAACTTTGAATTATAGAGATGTCTGGACAAAGATCAGTGTTCAATCGTCAGTGGTTAGATCCAACATTACATCCTGGGTGGACGCCTTGGTTGAAGGAGGTTAGGCGGATGTGCATAGTTCATTTTGCAGGGTGTGCTATGCTGTAAAAGTTTTTCATTGAGTAATATGGGAGTATAGGCAATTATAAGATATGCAAAGGGACCAACACACAAACAAAGACTGGAGAGTACATAAAAAATCAAAGAAGTGTTGTGGATATGTTTAAGCCAGTTCAAAAACAAGAGCAGCAACCATCACAAAAGTCAACAGAGCAATTAAAACAACCATCTATAAAAGGCTTCGCTGAAAAAGATGAAGTGACATCTGCAGAAATATTGTGGGCAATGAGACTTGTAGTGAACAGAGAATCTTACAATTAGTGTAAAAATGATAATATACTGTTTAAACAGATGTTCCCAGATAGTGTAATTGCACAGAATTTTAGCATGGGCCCTTTGATGTGTAGCTATGTTATTTGTTACGACCTTGCACCATACAGTGTTTTGGATGCAGTAAACGAGTGTCAGGAAATTGTAGTGTGCTTTGATGAAACGTTAAATAAGGTAGCCCAAAAGGGGCAGATGGACGTTCATGTAAGGTTTTGGAACGATACAAAGGAGGAAGTTTCCACGAGGTATCTTACATCAGTTTTTTTAAACCATGCTACAGCTGAAGATCTCTTGTCTAAGTTTAAGGAAGGACCTTTCAAAAGTGTGTCTGAAGAAAATTCTGCAAGTCTGTATGGACGGACTGGAAATTTCTGTCAAATCTAAAAGAAGAAATTCAGACTGATTCTACAGATCCACAGTTATTAGATTTAAGATCATGTGGTTCATGGAGCTGCAAAATGGAATGTAAATAGTTTTTTTTAAGGGGGCTTTACTATTTGCTTAAAGATAGTCCAGCACGACGAGGAGACTACGTTGCATCCTCTGGGACGTCCACATTTCCCCTAAAATTTTGTCAGGTACGGTGGGTAGAAAATGTGCAGTGTGCAGAAAGGGCATTGGAAGTGTTTCCGCACGTAAAGAAATACTTGAATTCAGCCAACATTCCCAGCGGTGTATCAGTGAAACATGTCAAGGAAGAAGTTGACGATTTCTTAATGCCAGCAAATTTGGCGTTTTTCAAGACCCTTGCAGCAGAACTAGAGGAATTTTTAAAAGCATTCCAGTCCTCCAAACCTATGATACCGTTCTTGTACAACACACTTACCAACATTGTTAAAAACTTGATGAGGCGATGTGTTAGAGCAGATGTTTGATAAGTGTGAATCGGTCAAGAAATTGATTTCATTGGATTTGGAAAATAAAGACATTTTGTTGAGGTACAAAGATGTTGATGTGGGATTTGGGGCAAGAAAAGCGTTAGCTAAATGTGGAGCTTCTGATCGGCAGAAAGCGGAGTTTTCTTTGCAGTGTCAAGGGTTTCTAGTGGCAAGAAAAAAAAAGAAAAAAAATTGCAGCGCATCCCTTTAAAGTATCCTCTTGTTCGTGCCGTGTCATCTCTTGATCCAGAAGTTATTTTGAAGAAGCCATCTTTAGCTCAGGAACAAATGAAAGCATGTATTCAGATCCTTCATTCCAGTAATCGTTTGTCAGAAAATGTTGCAGAGAGATCAATAACCCAATTTATGACTTTGTGTAGGTTGACAAAAGAGGAATCCGGAGTATTCTTTGAAAAATTTTGTGAAACTAAAGATGATCTTGACAAATTCTGGGCTAATCTGCTTAAGAAAGACCAGAAATTTACTGACCTGTGGATTGTAGTCAAAATTATTCTTATATTGTCACATGGAAATGCAGCAGTTGAATCGGGTTTCTCCATCAATAAGGGTCTGTTGGTTGAAAATTTGCAAGAGGACTTCATTGTAGCTCTAAGGCAAGTACATGACGGCATTAAACATGACGCTATTACCAATATTCAGATCTCGCAGGAATTTGTTAAAGCAGTTAAAGGATCTCGAACAAGATATGAAATGACATTGGAAAGAAAACGCAGTGCGGTAAAGGAAAATGATCAGAAGGTTCAAATTAAAAATCGGAAGTTAAAACTGCTAAATGACTTGAGGGGAAAAAAGAAACGATAGGAGAAAGCTCATAGTTTGAAAGCGGAAGAGATAGACAGAGATTAATAAAGTTTTGCAGGACTTGTAGAATAAAGTTTCGAAGGACTTGAGAGGAGCGGGGAAGAGAATTTTGGAAAAATGTTCCACTGTAGAAGAAGTTTTACAATGAGAGAGAAACATGTGTAGAAAACATTTAAATGTGTTTTTGGTATAAGAACATTATTTTTTACGTTGTTTATTCTTTCTTAGAACTAATATATTTGACATTGATTCCAGCATTATATAGTTTGGTTTTACAGTTACAATAAAACACTAAAATTGTTAATTACAATAAAAGACTAGAATTGTGAATTTTGTTACAATAAAACAGCGTGGATAGGGGAATGGCTTGAACAATTGCAAATGGATACTGTGATGATTATCTGTGCTCTAAAGTTTTGGATATTTTAAATTTTATCTGTTTCTTTGTGTGTACAAAATTTGTTTAATTGAAGTTGTTCATTGGGGAGAAGGGTAGCCATTCTTAAATATATTATTATTAAAATGTATATATTAGTTTTTTCCACTAGACCTGGAAATTACAAAATTAATACCTGGAAAACCTGGAAAATTCAGGGAAATTGAGTCCAATATTTTTGTATGAACCCTGTCAAAGCACTAGGGAGAAAAGTGAAATTAAATGTACCTGTAAAAAGTGAAATGACGTCTTACACTCCTATCTTATTTTTTGAATTTGAATTTTATTTATGGCCTTTAACCATTTAAGTTTCATTCCGGGACAGAGTAGGGGAAAAGATCTTGGAAGGTGTCGGCCAGGTGCTATAATGTAGGTGCCATCCCGACATTTGCCTGCTGTGACTGAGGAAATATCCTGGAATGGTTCTGTGCTTATGATGGAAGCTGTTTTATGCAGTGCTGGAAAATTAAAAAAAAAATATGAAAAACTTATTAAAATAACCTAACGGAATAGCATGCCTAGTTGCTATGAATTTTCGGGATAATTTTTAAAAAATCCAAAAATGCCAGTTTTTCGGGAATATTGTCAAAACACAAAATTTTCGAAAAATCCAAGTTTGCCGAAAATGTTTGAAAACGCAAGAAGGATGATGGGGACCAGGAGGAGCTTGCCTCCCTGACTACTTAGATTCATATTATATAATAAAAGTGTCATTTTCTATTTTATTATTTTTTTATTTTTCGAAAACTTTGAGTCTTGACAATTTTCCCAAAAATCCAGTATTTTTGGTTTTTGTGAAACGTTTAAGTTTATGGAAATGTTCCCGAAAGTCAAGCATTTTTTATTGTTTGAAAATTTTGAGTTTTTGAAAATGTTTCCCAAAATCAGGCATTTTTGGATTTTTTTTTTAAAAAAAGTAAAAAATCTTATGTTTTTAAAAGTGTTCCTAGAAATCCGACATGTTTGGATTTTTTAAAAATTTTGAGTTTTTGAAAATTTTCCCAAAATTCATAGGAGTGCGGCCTGTTAGGTTATTTCAATGTTTTTCATAATCCATATATATTTTTTAATTTTCCAACACTGCATGGAACATCTACCATCATTTTAGCACAGAACCATTGCAGGGGAGCACAGTTGGGTAGAGCGCTCACCTGTGGTGCTAGAGGTCGTTGGATCGATCCTTTCTCGTGCCATGTGGGCTTTGTGGTGGACGTGTGCGTGGGTTGCTCCCGTTTTCTCCCACTTTCTTAATTCCACCAATTCATCCCATCATCATCAATACGGCCTGAACCATAGTTGCCTAAAGGTCTTAATATAAATTCAGATTCAGCAGAATTATTCCATGGATTTTTCCTCAGACACAGCAGGCAAATACCGGGATAGCATCTACAATATAGCCTCTGGCCAACACCTTCCAACATTTCCCCCACTCTATCCCGGCCTGAGCCTTAGATGCCTAAAGGCCATAAATAAAATTCAGATTCAAAAAAATGAATGTAGCAGTGTAAATAATCAAAACAAAATACATGATAACAACAAACCGAAGCACTGGGAATGAAGGAAATAGATAACATAACAGTTGAGAATGAGAACATAGAGAAAGTAAACAAATTTAAATACTAGGGAGCGTATGTAACAAGCAAAAATGAGGTCACAGAAAAAATAAAAAGTCGCTTAGCATCGGGCAACGCATGTTTTTACTCAGTTCAGAAATAGTTCAGAAACTGCTAACCTCGCGATTAATATCAAGAAAGTTGAAATTGAAAACATACAGAACGGTTATTTTGCCGGTAATACTTTACGGTTGCGAAAGTTGGAGTACGACCCTAGCAGATAAACATAGATTACGAGTGTTTGAATATAATGTCTTGAGAAAGATATACGGGACGAGATGACTGGGAAACGGAGGAGACTGCATAATGAAAAACTTCACGGACTTGACGACTCACCTGATGTGGGAATAATGAAATCGCGGCGACTAAGGTGGGAGGCCATGTAGCTCGAATGGAGGAAAAACGATGATTATATTCCCTCGTGGTGGTTGGTAAACCGGAGGGAAAGGGGCCGTTGGGAAGACCAAGATGACGTAGGGAGGTTAATATTAAAAGGGATCTTCGAGAAGTAGGTGTGTGTGATGAAAATTGGCTTGATTTTGCTCAGGATAGAATCCTATGGCGAACGTTTGTTACTGTGGTGAAAACTTGCGAGTTTCGTAAGCAATAGAGTAAGTAAGCAAGCAAGCAGTGTAAGACTTAATTTTACTTTTTACAGGTACATTTATAATATTCCACTTTTCTCCTTAGTGCTTTGATGGCCCATCCCATTTTTTTAACATATGAAAGTAGATGTAATGAGCTCTCAAAGAAAAAAAGTATTATTATTTTATTCACTACTAGCAGTAATAGTATCATTACAAATGTAGTGAATATTTTCAAATAGTTTCTAGTGTTACCTGCACCTGAAGGTTCCATATCGTTACGTATGTACGATGATATCCCTCGGGGAGCTTTCTCCAGTAGAATGGAATGGGACAGGTAGCGGTCAGTGCCTCTGTTCAATGTATTGCCCCGGTGTTTGCATTATGGAACAGGGAATACATGAACATTCTGCAAACCTTATGTTCGTCCTGAGCGGGACACAAGCACGAACGATCTCCCCTGTGCTTATTTCATGTTTGCGATCGTAGCTACTAATCTTCACCAAGCAGTTATGCTATTGTGTTTTTCTTTCTGTTAAGGACAGTCAACTGCATTTGTAATCTTGCTGTTGGATCTGCATAGCAATTCAGTCTTTCTCGATTTCGATTTTAACAGTTTCAGGAATCACATTAAACCTTACAAGTTCAGAACTAATCACATGATGATATCCTTTCAGGATGTTATGTACGCTCTATCAACTAGATTTGAAATACACATGATGAACGTTCCTTGCCCTTTCCAATTTCACGACATTTGGGTATACATTACGTTTTGTACTTTTAGTCCTTAATTTTTTAATTCTAGTGCTTTAGTCAATAATGATACGTTCGCCTTTCGGTTCAAAGCTGTACAGTTCTCAATGCTGACAACTTTCCACGGCATAGCCGGGATTCTTCATCCAAGCATCGTGCCCTGCGCACTGTCCACCCCACCAACAGGGTCACCTTTTACCTTACGCTGCATTTGATATTCACATAATCACCGCTATTCCACTGACAAATGACACACTGTTTCTTCTGGGACACACAATTTAACTGTTCATTGAATTATTGTGACTCATACTCCTGACAGTTATGTAATCCCGCACGGTTTTTCCAAATCGCTCCGCATTCGGAATCTACTTGACATATGGACATGCAGTAAACGAATTATTGTTACCTGTCTCGAAGACGTCTCATTTAAGCCGTTTTTGACCCTACTTTACTTGGAATAATTTTTGGGATTTTTTTTTGTTTTTTCTTTGGGGAATCCCATGCTTGTAGGAGTTTCAAACATGCATTTTTGGATAGCCCGGGTGTGACTTCCACTAATTTACTCTCAACCGCCTACTCTCCGCCTTTTCGTATTCGAAATAATCAGCTCTGAAGTTCATTTTCCCACGGTTTCGGCAGCCTATAGCTCCGAAAGTACTTAATATTCGACACCCGTTTTTATCACTTTTTTCTTAGTTCGATCTCAGGTACTCACCCTTAAATTTTTTGCACGCATTAAGGGAACACCCTGTATAGTGTGTTCGCGTACAAAACAAGAAAAACTTCTCTTGAATATTGGTCAAATGGCACTAGTTTTGGAGAAAAAAAGATTGCGAAAGTGTGGGAAAATGAATTTCCGCAGAAACCTTGCAGTAATATTTTATGGGATAGAAGGTCAAACCCTGTTGAAAATGAAGTAAATCAGTGCAGGGGATGGGGGCTATGCCCCTCCAAGATTTCACGTTCATCTTTATTTTACGATTTCGGCTGTATTTCGTAACAAAATCAAACCAAAATTAACGCACGAATATTATGGGATAGGAATTTTTTCATTTTGGAACATAGGCGTAATCAGAGGGGGTTGGGTGGCTAGGCCTCCACCTCTAAATATATTTGTAATTTACACTATTGGCTTCATTTCTTCGCGGAATTAAACAAGAATAATGAGATAATGTTTCATTCCTTTTTCAGGGTGTTCATCATGAAATAATGACATGACCAATAATTTTTGAGAATGTAAAATGTGGAACGTTTTACATACATCGATTCTTAACATACTGAAAATTTATTACTTCAGCTTCATTCTTTAATATATTTACAGTTTACCGAGCAACTTGGTAGAACGCTGGCTTCGCATTCGGGAAGTCGTGGGTTCGATTCCCACCGTCGACCTTCCTAACTGTGATTTTCCAGGATTTCCTCTCATTGAGTCGAACCAGTCAGGAATGGTCGAACAGGACAAACTGTCTCTTTTTCTCACTTGGTTCATCGGCGACAAACTCTCTCTCAAAATCAAGTCCACTTTGTCGTAGAGACACTTTGTCATCGTCCCATGAAAGTATGAAAATACGACATTCTGAATTTTCTATAGAGTTCCGAATTTCTGAGTTGAGAATTTCAAGTCAAAATTTACTAAGTCACACTGACCTGGATTCAAAATCTAAGTCTTGAACTACGGAGTCGCTCAGCGATCTTCACGCGGCGGTGAACACAGACAGAAGCTCTTAGTTTCAGTCGAGTCGTACTTTTTGTTCGGCCAAAAAGTGCCGCGCCTAACAAAAGGAAATTACGTTGCGTTTCTTCACGTTTCCACCACTACAAAGCACTGTCACACCACTTCGACTTACCATATTTGTTCATTTAGGAAATGCAAGGAAGCGGAAAACTAGGGATGATGTAAGAAATGTATGATGAGTTGTTAGCGGTGTACGTATCACCAAGCTCACCCTTGAACCAAGGATGCAAGGATCTTGTTCTTTCCTGAATTCCAGTTATTTCTAATTTTCTACAATGTTAAATTCACCAGTAATCTGTTTATTGTTTCCTTTGCTTTTGCGTTTTGCGGAAACCAGATTAAATCAATTTACGAAAAAAAAAGATGAATAAAATAAATTTGGGAGTAAATTTCAGGTGGGCATAGGTAAGATTTCCAGCTCAAATATTGATACGCGGCAATATACAAATACACGACGATATTTCCTGATACATAAAGGTTTATTTAATCATCTCATTGTGACAAATGCAGTTGTTTCCTACTTAGAAAAATTCTTTTACGTCTGCCTTTATGGAAGAGGTTTGAAGTCACATGTCAGGTTCAGCATCCAGTCTGATGTGGTACTTCGTTTCTGTGGAAACATAGGTTGAAAAAGCAGTCTCGCAGATACATACTAACGAAGGGAAGTAGAAATATAATAGTCTTTTGTGCTAAATTTGGTTTCTGGTGGTATTTTATTCCTTCCATGACCATTGACAAACTTCGGGAAGGAGTTAGTTATGTTTCTAAAAAGGTCTAGAAATTGACACCACACAAAAGACGAAAACAGTTCGAGATGTCTTTCTCCTTTTTTTTTTTTTATATATATATATATGGGCCAGTCTACTAACTTTGGACTTCGGTCCGTCACGATTCGCCTTTAGCTGTTAAGTGTTAAAATCCACACCCATGCCCCTGCCGGGACTCGAACCCGGGACCTTCGAGCCGATGGCCTACCGCCGCAGACCGCTCGGCCACCCGGCCGGTGTCTTCCTCCTGTGCGCGCGTATGTCGGTGTTGGTGATTTTGCCGATCCATGTCTTGAAAAAAGTGGGAGCTAAATTACCTAAATATCTGGGGAACTAGGCTAAAGGGTACAAGCGAAAAACAGAAAAACAAGGGGAACACCAAACCTATAGATGGCACGTGCTTCCTGAAAAGCTCAATATCCGTTCTCTCGAGAGTACTTTCCAAGTGAACAAACTCTATCTCCGTTTGATCTTGTACTTTGCAGTAAACCGCATTCATAGTTTTCTTACTGTTAAAATTTAGATAGATATTAGAGAGCATGTTTCCAGCCAATACTAATACCATTGACCTCATAATAGATAGATTTAGCACGCTTCCGCATTTCTGGCTGCGATGACGTCTATGGCAGAGCTACCTAGTGGAGGATTCAAAGTATAGTGCTCTGAACAAAAATCCATTAGTTTTACCGCAGCCAGAAATGGGGAAGCGTGCTAAGTCTATCTATTATGAGATCTATGCTAATACCGATGCTTGAAATAATTCGTTACGCTATTACCATCGCCACTTTTTCTGTATGGTGGTGTTTTGTATCTACTCGTTATTTTCGGAGATTAAATGGATGCAATGACAATCAGATTGAGTCGATACAGCTTTAACTTTTCTGAAGTTGGAAAATATCGCTGAGTCACATTAAGACAGGATTTAAATGAAGTATATATAGAATGTAGTCACTGAATAGCAAAAGGGAAGCAGTTGATTGAACGATTACTTGAGAATCTTTGCTGTTGATACCAGGAATTTTTCACGGACAATATCACGGAGCCTCAGGGCTCCGCGAAGCACACTTTGAGAACCGCTGCACTAGTAGGACACAAGTCAGCCTACAAGAAAAAGTATTGGCCGACGTGAAAAATCTTTATTAGCCTCATATGAAGCTAAGTATATAACAGATAAGTTAAGATTCATATACATGTACCAAATTGGCTCTTTTAAATACATAAGTATTATATACAGCTTAGTTGTTTAAATTTAATATGTTCAACGGAGCTAGTTACAATATCGAAATAATATCTTAATCGCTTAGAAGCTGTAGTTCTATACAAGACAAACAGTATTTACTTTTATTAATTATCAAAAATTTCTAACAGTAAGAAAGCCTGCCATCTACAATCTGAAAACATACATAAAACATTTGCCTATCGCCACTCGATAAAGTTGTGCATATCATCAGTCAAACATTGCTCGCAAACTTCCTTCGCTGGAAAACATCAGGTAAACTCACAGCTCTTTAAAGAAACAAACAATATAACAATAATGTTAAACTTTACCTTTGTGTTTGTAATTTCTATCGTTCAAATCATTGCAGCAGTTTAATGTTCGTTAGATTGCGTTATATTAAGTTACATCGTAGTAAATTGCCACATCGTAACTAAGCTCAATATAACCGAACCTAAACTTTGCCAACACAATAAGTAGTAATAAAGGAAGCTAATAAAAGAAGCTAAACACAAACATACTTGATTAGATGAGTTAAACGGAGTTTACTAGCTAAGCATAAACGTAACAAAACATACCGTGTGAGCTAATCTAGCCAAACCTAACGTAACCTACCCATATCACGGTCTAGTGGCGAAAGTTGCCGACTTCGAATCACCACTAAAGAGAGGGCGCAAATTTGATTCTTGCTCACGGCGGTCGTTCTGGTTTGGGTTTCGCTTCAGGTGATCCAGGAAATATCAGGTTTGTACCTACAGTGAAGACTGACCTCTGGATACTTCCTTCAGCTCTTTACTGGCAGATTACGTACAGAGATATGCCTTCCCTCATACTCAGGCTATTGATGGCTTGCATCCCAATAATGCAGATTAAATACTGAAACGTACCCGAACGTACTCCAAAGAACTCTATATGGATAATATGAGGCACTTATATGTATTTTGACTATGGGCTTAGGATTTTGGATTCAACCTGAAAGGCAAGATGAGATTAGTATGGACTGACCAACCCGGGGGAACATAAATTTTCTACGGTGTATATGGATATCTGGTCCGCCTCCTACTACAGGAGAGCGAGGGATGTATGAAAGGACAATGTAAGCAAAGGGGAACACAAGACAACAAATAAAAACAAGACAAATAAGATTCTCTTTAGCACTTTTTTTAGAGCTCCGTCCACTTCAGGAGTTCTAGAAGAACTGATTTACATACATCTCGCGCTGTTTATATAGTTACATGACATAGACGTTACAATAAAATTAGACTGCCTCCCATAGAGGTTTTGCATATTTTGGTAAATTAATTTCTATATATTTTAAAAGTCTTTGGTATATACTCTTATTATTTATAATGTCTTTGGTGGTTATAGCCTGTTTCAAAAGTATTTACAAAAAATATTCCAAATAAAGGTTTACATATGTCAAAAGCTTCGGCAGATAATTTCATAGATACATTTAATATACTAATTTCAAAGGGTGATTTTGTATAAACTATTAGGAGGTGTTCTCACAAGAATGTAGGCATCTCGTAAGATGATGTTAAGTGACGTTACAATACATGCAAAAATAATGTAATTATAACCAGGCCTTTTATCCGTTATTTGTGATAGTCAGCTTATAAGGATTTACACTTTAACAAAACAAAAGACCAAGATAATAATTTCAGTTACGTTGAACTTTATATGTTGAGTCTGAGGAAGGCACTGTTAGAGTGTCAAAACTGTTACATTATATTTTAGTTCTTTTGTTTTGTTAAAGTTAAAAATATAGCCATGTCAGATAATTATCTATGTATAAATGAAAATGAATGTGGGTTTGTGTTTGTCAGTCTTCACATCATTCAAAAACAGCCAGGCAGATCCGGACAATTTTTGGCACAAACACAGACCTTCGCCCGAGTCAGATTTGTATCATTTCACTTTGTGTAATGCTGTGTTGCAAACTTAATATTATACCAGATTAAACGTTGCAAGTCGAGTAAATTCCGAACAAATATTTCATAGGAGGTTCAGTTGATAACAGAAAGACCTACGCTGTGCCTGCCGCGAACGTGTATATATACTGGCTATATACAGATGCTTATCAGAATAATGGAAACACCTGTAGTTGGCAACACGTCAGATGTATGGTTTGGCAGTGGTGTCGTGGCGACCGCAGCGCCGGACTGCTGGTAGTGGTGTGTTAGGTCGGTCTCCATACTACGTCAGGCGTCGTGGAACAGGAGTGTGCAGTGGCTGCAGCAGACGGAGGTAGTGTAAAATGGGAGACCTCTCAGAGTTTCAAAGAGGGCAAATTGTTGGTGCGCGGTTATGTGGAGTGAGTGTGACGGCAGTGGCTAGTGTGTTAGGTGTGTCGCCAGGGACAGTGTCGAAGGTGATGACGGCCTACACAACACACGGGAAAACCACATCGGGGAAGCGGAACAGTGGGCGGAAGAAAAGCATCAGTGACAGGGCACGCCGGGTATTAAAGCGCATTGTCACGCGGAACCGTCGTGCCACTGCGGTGCAAGTGACGGAGGAACTCAATCAGCACCTCCCCCAACCTGTTTCGACAATCACAGTCCGCCGCGAATTACATGACATGAACTTACGGGGTCGTGTTGCACGGGCCAAACCTCTCATCAGGGACCAGAACGCTTTAGCACGCCGCAAATGGTGCCGCGACCATGCAACTTGGACCGTTGACGACTGGAAACGTGTGGTATGGTCGGATGAGTCACCATTCACCCTATTCCAAACCACGGGCCGTGTTTATGTGTGGAGAACGCCCAAAGAAGCGTATGATCTGCAGTGTCTCCGCCCAACTGTGAAACATGGCGGCGGCACGGTGATGCTGTGGGCCGCAATATCATGGTTTTCATTGGGTCCTGTGGTCACACTTCGCGGACGCATCACTGCCAACGATTATGTCGCAATTTTAGGAGACCACTTGCATCCTATGGTCCGGATGTTGTTCCCGGACAATGACGCCATATTCTAGGATGATAATGCACCCATTCACACAGCTTGAGTTGTTGCAGCGTGGTCTGAGGAACATCGGGATGAAGTTCAACACCTCCCCTGGCCCGCCCAATCCCCAGATCTCAAGATAATTGAACATCTGTGGTCCATCTTGGAAATACGACTCCGGCGACGATTTCCACCTCCATCCTCTCTCACAGAACTGGCCGATGCCCTGCACGAGGAATGGTGTAATATTCCACTTGCTACCATTCACGATCTCTATGCCTCCATCCCACGTCGCATCAAGGCTGTTCTGAAGGCGAAAGGTGGCCCGACACCATATTAATGTGGTAAGTTGCACTTTCGTTCAGGTGTTTCCATTATTCTGATAAGCATCTGTATGTCATGAGTTACGTACCATAGACTATTTTTGCCCTTACACCAACGGGCGGGCATGTCTAGTAGTAATAAAATACGGTGTTTTCGATGGATGAGTATTTTGATTGTCACCTTGTAATGGGGTCTTGAGTTTGTTCAATCAGGTCGTACAGTTTCTCTTAAATCTGTAGGTCCTGCCCTTAAGACGTTGACATAATGTTTATTAATGGAAGCCAACGGCAGATCATCATCGGTTCACCTTGCCAGTGGTCTTTCGGTCACAATCTGCTTCGGGACTAATCCTTACGTAAAACTAATGAAAGTATTTATCCTTTTCTTTATCTATGTATGTATGCACTTTCATCATCTTAAAGACTGTTCTTTAATGTAATTATATGCTGTGAGCGCCTGTTTCTGGCGTAAATTTCTAATGTTTTTGTTTATCTTAATATACAGGTCATGAAAATCGTAGTAATGAAATTGATTCATTGCTCATGAAAGTCAAGGAAAAGTCATGAAATTGAGTTTCAGGTCGTGTATTTACTCAGGTAAACCTTGTAATTTTTGGCTAGTTTTAATGGCACATTTGCCATTCTCCCAAATGCACAGAAAAATATCAAATATTTGAAGCATGTTTAATATCGTGAACTTGTAGTTTTACAGTAGGATGTGTTAAGAAATATAATTACTAAGGAGATTCATATTTTGGCTTTTCTTCATGTTTTTGTTGCATGCAAAAGTCATGAAAAAGTAATTGATTTGGCTTCTGTGAATTCTGTATACTCCCAGATAATGCTTTCTTTCTCTTTCTGTTGCAGACATTTTGAAGATTTTGAAAAGAAAATACCGCGAAAGGAAATTGAGAAAATTGAAGATATTATGAAGAACGAAATACGCAGCGTTGATTCTGAATATAAGATAACTATTTGTGGAAGCTACAGGTAGATATATCTTCTAACTATGTGTATAAATGGTATAATATTGCTATTAAGTGTGCATAGTTTTCATTTTTTTTCAGTGGACTGTTATAAATATCAAAGTGCACTTATATTTATGTGTTTTCGTAGTTAGATCGTACAAAATTTATATTGTTATGCTTTTCGATTTCCTATATTAATATCAGTTGTACTGTTTCTGAAGTGTTAAAATTTAGACCCTTTTAGTCTCTTAACTAACTCATTTAAACCATTTTTAGGATCTATAGGATTCGTACATTGGTTTAAATTACTACTGTAACGATATTAATACAATAATGATAATACCAAGTAAGGAATAAAATAGGTTAAAACCTAGAATCCGGCCCTACAAAGGTGTAGCTACGGGACAGGGCAAATCCCCCCCCCCCCCCCCCGAAGAAAAACAAAGAAATAATACTGTAGTTTCTGTTCTATTGTGTACAGTACTAAGTGACCACCAAAAGAAGCTTGAGAACTAATGATTTCTTCAGAAGAAACCTTTGATTAAGAAATCTGTTGTTAGAACAAAGTACTGCTACATGCACTTCATTCGTCGCATGGGGTACTTGAAAATGCAAGCAAAGTCGTCTGAAAAATTAATTTAACGCTTTACCTTTATCATCCACCGTTTCTGTTTCTACAGAATTTTCCCAGGTTCCTACCGCATTTACGTATATAATACACGTATTAAATAATATGTATCCTTTATGTAGTTAATTACACTATATTCCTGAAAAATGCGAAATAATTACATTCATTGTACTTCAGTGCGGTTGCCTTTATTGTGTTGCTTCTTTTAAGGTGTCTTCATTCAAGGTAGTAAGCGCAAGGTGTTTTCGTTCATACAAAATATATCGAGCAGAAAGCTTCTTAAAATTTTCATTTTTGGAGTAGACTGGTAATTATGGCCTAAGGTCGTCGCGTATAAAAGGAATGACGCCCCTTGGGTATCACTTCAAGGGGAGCGAAGGTGGCGGCCAGGCCCTTTGTTGAGGAACCATACCGAAATTCATTTGGTGAAGCTGACTAAAACACTAATATTGCAAATTATGACCGAAGCAGGGCTCAAAATGGAACTTTTTACGATACGGAACGCTTTGGCTTCGTTAACATGCTGTTGTCCATTTTTTCCTATGATCACCATATTGACGAGACGGAACAGGAACCTTCCAGTTATCCACGAACCGGAACAGCGCTCCGGACTGCTCCAGTCCATTTCGAGCCCTGGACCGAAGTATTGCATATTTGTAATTGTAAAAGCGAGAATATCTGACGCAGAAGATTCAGGAGATTGAGGAAACCGGGAAGACAAATAACATACGAGATCTATACAAAGGGGTAAACTCGTTAAGAAAAGGTTACCAGCCGAGGTTAGGAATGATTAGAAATGAACGTGGAGATCTTCAGGCGGATCCGACTAAAATTGTCGATGTGTGGAAAAGTTATTTCGACAAACTTCGTAATGTACACAGCGGGGAACAAACAGAGGAATTTGAAATCCATACCGCAGAACCGTGGATTCCCGAACCTAGCGAGATCGAGATCGAAATGTCGGTGAAGAAATTGAAAAAGTTCAAATCACCAGGAATAGACAATATTCCAGCCGAATTAATTAAAACAGGAGGAACAGCACTAATCAAGGAACTACATAAATTGATAAGTGCTATATGGAGAAAGGAGGAGCTCCCAAAGGAATGGAAAACATCAATAATTGTTCCGATTTACAAAAAAAGCGATAAATCGGACTGCAATAATTACCGCGGAATCTCGTTACTTCCAACCTGTTACAAGGTATTAAGTAATATCTGTTAACACGCCTAAGTGTATACGTAGATGAAATAATTGGAGATCACCAATGTGGATTTAGAAGAAATAGATCCACGTTGGACCAGATTTTTGCTTTGAGACAAATTTTGGAGAAGAAATGGGAATACAATGGGACGGTTCATCAGTTATTCATTGATTTTAAGAAAGCATATGATTCTATCAAAAGGGAAAAGTTATACAGTATCCTGATACGATTTGGAATTCCGAAAAAATTGGTTCAACTAGTGAAAATGTGTGTCAGCGACCCCATAAGCAGAGTACGGATAGGTAATAATATATCAGATAGTTTCAAGATTCGCAACGGATTGAAACAAGGCGATGCCTTGTCACCACTACTGTTTAACTTTGCGTTAGAATATGCGATTTTAAAAATTAAAGGGGACAAAAAGGGACTATCATTAAATGGTTTGAATCAACGTATACGCGGATGATGTAGATTTAATAGGGGACGATATAGATGCACTACAAAGCAACACCGATGTCTTAGTAGAAGCGTGCGATGAGATAGGTCTACAGGTAAACATAGATAAAACAAAATACATGATAACAAACCGAAGCACAGGGAATGAAGGAATTGAGAACATAAGAATTAGGGATGAGGTCATAGAGAAAGTAAACAAATACTTGGGAGCATACGTAACAAGCAAAAATGAGGTCACGGAAGAAATAAAAAGTCGCTTAGTATCGG
Source organism: Lepisma saccharinum (assembly GCA_022664845.1). Classification (NCBI taxonomy): domain Eukaryota; kingdom Metazoa; phylum Arthropoda; class Insecta; order Zygentoma; family Lepismatidae; genus Lepisma; species Lepisma saccharinum. Next base: position 57,853 of record JAGDQP010003046.1, read on the forward strand.
GGAACGCATGTTTCTATTCAGTCCAAAAACTTCTAACATCGCGATTAATATCAAGGAAATTTAAATTTAAAATATACAGAACGGTTATTCTGCCGGCAATACTTTACGGTTGCGAAAGTTGGAGTACGACCCTAGCAGATGAACATAAATTACGTATATTTGAAAATAAGGTTTTGAGAAAGATATATGGACCGAAACGGGACGAGATGACTGGAGAGTGGAGGAGACTGCATAATGAAGAACTCCACGGACTGTACGATTCACCAGATGTTGTAAAAATAATGAAATCGAGACGACTAACGTGGGCAGGCCATGTAGCTCGGATGAGGGAAAAACGAAGATTATATTCTATCCTGGTTGGAAGGACGGATGGAAAGAGGCCATTGGGAAGACTGAGACGTCATTGGGAGGACAATATTAGAAGAGATCTTCGAGAAGTAGGTGTTCGTGATGAAAACTGGCTTTATACTGCCCAGGATAGAATCCAATGGCGAACGTTTGTTACTGTGGCGATGAGCTTGCGAGTTCCATAAGCCATAGAGTTAGTTAGTTAAGAGTTTAATGCAATTACCCGTCAGCTCTAGCTAATATAATTTAATGGTGTTACTATGTAAAAGAAGCTTACCACGCAGATTCCTTGTGAATAAGGGACGTCCGAGGTATACTAACGTTTATGGCCGTAACGAAAACGATGAATTATTGGAAGATCATGGGAATGATCCCAGCCGCCGCCTATCGTGATGTTTTTTTAGTGTAAGACTATAACTAGGTGCTCACTCTATACTCGCTTGGCATTCGAAATGTGGATGTGGACGTAGCCCAAATTGAGCTTAAGTTAGACATGTTTATGAGTATCTAGGCGTCTTAACTGCATGTAATTAAGTAAGCGAGAGGAATTCTATTTAAATATATTTTGACATAACTCTACATATACTGGAATATCCGAGAGAAATAGCACGATAATATTCTTAATGGTTGTTACTCGAATTTACATACAAAATGATCATACTATTACTCGTACAATAACCAAAGCAGAGAGAACACATAATTATATTAAGCATAATAATTTAAGCTCTCAGCTCACCTACAAATACTTGATTGATGGTATGGAAGCAATGTCACAACGATTAAAGTTCAAATAAAAGAAGTTCGTTGCCATGATGATCACTTATAAAGTACTTACTTCCATAGTCACAGAATAACAAGTGCGTAAAATGTTCAATGTCCAAAATCTATTACTGTCCAGAGACTTGTATCACTATGTAAAGTTCGGTAATTTTAGTCTTAGCTGAGCTAGAGTCAAAACACAGAGACTGACATACGATATTGACTGGTTGAAGATACAGCAAAGAATGCACTAGAGAAGCTCTCTCTGTGGTTTTATTAATTTCTGATTTTGAGTTAACACACTTAGTTCACGTGATTTCTTTCTTTCAAACTTTATCAAGGAAAAAGGAAGGGAATATTACATCAGAAAGGAAGAAGGAAATTTTGGGAATTATCTCTACATATCGTTCTCATGCACGTTGAGAATTGTCCTTGTCTGTTTTTCATAAACAACATATTTTCCATATTACATACATACCAATGCTCACTTGTATCCGTTCTAAAACAGTGTTTGATCACGTATTTCAAATACTTCTTTCATTGTTACACGTGTTGTTCATTACGTAAACTCTGATATTCACATCAAACCAACATTCTTCCGTTACTGACTTTCTCGTGAATTGAGAGATAAATAATTATTGTATTTTTCTCTTGAACATATTTTCGTGACATACCTGGTTGTTATTGACTTTTAAGAATTTCTCTGCTTTGGGATTCTTTTATACTCTAACCTTGTAAAAGCATGTTTTACTAAATACTTTTGTTGTTCTGCCCTTGGTTATTTCCTCTGGAGTTCCTGAAACATTTCTACAGAAATAATTACATAAATACAGATCTTACAATCAATTATGAATCCAATAAAATATTATTTTTATATTGGAAATTATAAAGTTTTGAAACTTCTCTATTTAACCCTCTGACACTAGGGGTTTTCCTCAGTCGCACCAGGCAAATGCCGGGATGTAACTTCAAACTAGGCCCTGGCCGACTATCAATATCTTTTTCCTGCCTGAGCCAGTTTTCTAAAGGCCATAAATAAATTTAACACAGTACAATAAAAAATATGAAGTAAGGAATAAGTGAATTAATGCAGCCTCGCATTCAGAAGAACATATAACTAATCTTCATTAAGTAGGATTAGATAAGTAATCCGGTTGAACGCCAAATCCTACGTTGGTGGACAGATTCAAATGAAGTGTAGCTCCACCAGAAGTACTTACAGAAGAGGCAAATGTTTAATGCCTACGCTAATAGTTAGTTAATGCCTACGCTGTTAGTTTTTGTTCCCATGATAGTTTCTGTCCGGTTGAATGGTTTCACAGCGCTATTCGTGTTATTTTTTTATTCACACTGTTTAATTTTTAATTTGATTTTCTGTTTCTGCTGATTGATATCAAATTCATAGTGTGTAGGACTAAGATTTCTATTTCTTGATATTGTATTTTGTATATCCTATAATTAATTATTTATGTCCTTTTGCTATCGCTATTTCACTTGATAACTTACTCATTTATTCTGAGACTTAAATCACATAGCTACCCGGGGGTCATTTTATATTTCTGTAATCTGTTATAACACTTAACTGAAACAGATTTCGGTATCCTGTAGATTTATTTCACCACTCAGCAAAATAATGGCGAACCAGAAAAGATAATGTATTTCTATTTATATTATGTAGTCGCTGTCATTTTCTTTCCATTGTTCACTCTGATGACATGTTGTAGATAAATGCAAGTGGAAAATTAATTTTCCTTACATCGTCCATATATACTCTTGACTATATTTTGCTTGCTTCTATGTTTGCCTACTTTATAAAACATGTGTCATGTTTTCTAATAAAACTGTTTCTGGATATTCGTTGTGTATTATTTGATTCAAACTCGACGATCGTTCCTTTAGCTTTCTTGCTAACATCGTCAGGGGGATCTTGTTTGATGTTAATTTACAATTCTTACTACAATAAAAGCGATGTTGTGGTAACAAATGCTGTAACGCTTTTACATTAAGAATTGTAAATTAACATCAAACAAGATCCCCTGACGATGTAGCAGGAAGACCCACGAAACGATCGTCGGGCTTTAATCAAATAAGTACACAACGAATGTCCGGGAACAATTTTATTAATAATATGTCAGACATACGTTGTGAAAGTCTGAAATCACGTATGTGTCATATTTACCGTAATTATGTAAAAACTAATGTATTTATGCACATTCGTTATTTCCCACAGGCGGGGAGCACAGGAAAGTGGTGATATTGATACTCTGATAACTCACCCCGATTATACGTCAGGTACTAAAAAGAAGAAACGGGATTACATATCAGAAGTAGTAAAGATACTAGAGAAAGCAGATCTAATCACCGACATACTGTCACATGGAGAAGTGAAATTTATGGTAAGATGATTGTAATGTTTGACTTTCTTCTCTTACAATATTACCAAGTTCACATTATTTAGAAAATTGCATGTGATAAGGTTAAATTGAAATTCCAGGACTTCAAGTTATAATTCGGTAACTATACCACAACAAGAATAAAATTCCTTGCAAAAGTATGAACTAACAAGAATAGTTAACACTCTTTCGCTCGCTCTCTCTCTCTCTCTCTCTGTGTCTTCTTTAACATAAGAGTTTTTTTTACATTACATTACTTCTTAAATCATCTTCCTTTCAACATGAATATTTAAAAGAATTCTATAGTTTTCGCTCCCAATACTCGTTAAATGTAGCAATTCCAGTTACTTCGAATGGAAACTCCATGTTGGCAGTTTTAAGGAAGATGAGACTTGGGAATGGAAACTCGTCTTCACCTACAATCTTTATCAGACTCAGTACCATCCTAGCTAAAAGCCCTTGAAACTGGCGCATTTCATACTCGCAGCGTCACTCTCATGCCCCAAAATAGCCTACCGCAGACCCCCGACTTTCAACACCATCCTGACCAGCCCCGACGTTGGAAAAACCCAAACAGCTCTAACTGTTCACATGAACAACCATTCCTACACCTCCAAATCACAACTTCCTCATCTCCCCATACCTGATCACACTTCACATCACGGCCGCACCTATGACGAAAGCTTCCTTGTCAGCATCCTAAAAATTCTTAATCCTGATTCACATGCCACAATTAGGAAGGGATGGCAGCAACCATCAACCCGGCCTTAACTATATGTAACTTCCTACAACGCAGTTCTCCTCCTGTTACTTCGGTTCTTCATTCTTCCATCCTCTAATTACTTCCGTCTTTATTTTTATTCACCTTTATTTTTCTTTATTATTATTTTCTCCTTCCTCTCTGGTTTTTTACCCTCTTATTCCCTTAGGAAGCCTCTCATCGACTCCTAGTAACCTCCACACTTCCTTTGCCATTTGGTGTTTTCTCCGGCCTCTTTAGTCATTTTCTCGCATCCATTACGTGGCCACTTTGTTACATGGCGTCAGTTGGCAAAATGACCACTCCTAGCACACACCCGTCCTCTCTGTCCATCTCTTCTTCTATTATGTAAACACGCCTTCAGAGATAGGTCGCCGCAATTTTATTGTGTTAATGAAGTTGATTTTGAATTTAATTTTTAAGGCCTTTAGGCGACTTTGGCTCAGGCCGGATGAATTAGTTGGTGGAATGAAGAAAGTGGGAGGAAACGGGACAACCCCGAGAAAACCCATGTACGCGGTGTTTGTCCACCACAAAGCCCACATGGCATGAGCAGGGATTGAACTGACGACCCTAATGTTGCCAGGTTTCCAGAAAGTCAATACGGACAGGTCACGATAGTTAACTCAAGGAAACACTCAGAAGTGCATTATTTAATTTTGAACATATAGATTATAACATTTAAGAAACTGGTATATATTTAAGTTCGCATACATTATTTACTTACTTCTGTTTGTTTTTTTACATTAAAATCCGTATAATTTTACTTCATTTGTAGCACTTAACAGTAATGCTGCATCTCCCTTGGTCAAATCATGAAATTCCTTACAACTATGATCAATATTAAGTTAATTTGAATTTCTAATTTTATCAGAGTAGCTAACATATTTAAGGTGTGAACAAAAAATACGCTGAATGATTTTATTACGAACAAAGTAATAAGCAAACCTCAAAACTCAATAAATCTCCTTCAAAGTACTCTCCTTGGCTACTGATGTACTTATCCCAACGTTGATTCCATTAATGGAAGCATTTCTGGAAAGCTTCTTTCAGAAGGGCCTTCAGCTGCTCCGTCGTGGTCCTCTCAATGTCAGGAATGGTGTTAAAACGTTTTCCTTTTACCGTGGTTTTTATTTTTGGAAATAGACAGAAGTCGCATGCTGCTAAATCCGGAAAATAAGGTGGATGTGGACAGACGAGAACCTTTTTTTTTCGGCCAAAACCTCGCGGATCAAAGGCGAGGTGTGACACGGCGCGGTGTCGTGATGAAAGAGGAATTCAGTGACCCATTTTTCTGGTCTATTTCTCCGTACATCGTTTCGCAAACTTTGCAGTATGCCCTTGTAATATTCGGCGTTTACAGTTGTTCCCCTTGGAACGAACTCTAATCGCACTATGCCCTCACTATCGAAAAAAACAATGAGCATGACCTTGACGTTCGACTTTGACTGACGTGCCTTCTTAGGGCGAGAAGAGAACTCGTTTTCCATTGGGAACTCTGAATTTTTGTCTCAGGGTCATAGCCATACACCCAAGTTTCATCTTCAGTTATAATTTTGGCCATGAAGTGCGGATCTGCATCAAATTGGCAACCCTGAAAAATTTCATCAGGTCTGTTTCTCAGTTACACGAATTAATAAACGGTTTGTATATATTTTTCTATATCGTCGCATAAGAAACAACACCGCCTATGTGCCAAAGAGCACACGTTTCACAAGTTTTCATTAGACACAAAAACTGAAGGATATAGGCGGTGTTGTTTCAGTAGAGGAGATAGCCAGTGTTAGAACAAAGGTGATAGCAGCGCATTCTGTTGGATTTTTGTCGAAATACGTCGTGAGAACGTGTTAAATGCAGGGAGAAACAAAAAAATAAAATAAAAAAGTCAGCAGTTTTCCAAAATGTCGCTTAGGCGGTGTTGTTTCTTAAGCGACGATATATATATATATATGTACCATAGCTTATATATGCCGTCTTTTATAAGCTATACATCATTTCGAATCTTTCTTCATTAAAAGAAATGAAGGAAGATTATTCCTTTTATAAGTGAAGGATTAGTGATGATTATTTTTTAATGAAGAAATGAATCTCACACTTGTATGATTGTTTTGCAGGGAGTTTGTAATTTAGGCCGTGCCAAGAACTCAGAACCAACCATTTACCGACGTTTGGATATTCGACTTTTCGCACACGATGAATATTATTGTGGTGTGCTGTATTTCACTGGAAGTAATTTGTTCAACCAAACCATGAGAGCTCATGCATTGGAAAAAGGATTTACATTGAATGAATATTCACTTCGCCCATTGGGATCCACAGGTATGATTAAGAAGCTTCTCATTTGGTTGATATTAGGATTGCCATTTAGTCTCTCCAGTAATAAGTAAGTATTGCAGAAAGATGTTCTGTGGCAAAAACTGCCGTAGCTTCATTTCCTCCACCCATTGAATAGCAACTCACATTAGTTTAATGATTTTATCTCCAGATTGATTCTTACATGTATCTGTAATTTTAAACCAAGGTTGATTTGTCATCATTTCTTCCGAAGCTGTCTTATGTAGGTGTATCTCTATATGTTGTAAGATCTATGTTATCATATATTAAAATTAACCAAGGTAGTCCAGATGTGAGTTGCCTTGATTACAACCTGTGCTCAGAACTGAAAAAATTGCAATTCAAGATATCTCAGACGGGTTTTGGATAGCCTGACCCTAGCAAGGCAACTTCTAAAGTGTCATAAGAATGCGTGGAGCAGTAGGCGTTTGGCTGCATCCTTTGCAAACTTGTTTATTCAAAAAAAAAAAAAAAAAAAAAAAAAAAAAAAAAAAAAAAAAGGGGAGGGGGGACAGTTAAATAGACAATTCCTTTTTTTCTTTCCAAGTTCAGTATCCCCGTTTTCTCTCTTTCGAAACTTTTATGAGGCATGTAGGAGCTTCATCTGTAGGTGGAGCAAATAGAACTTGCTGCTGATTGATAAAATTATACATGTGGAACCTACTTTTAATAGGTTACAACGAAATGGTCTACTTTGATAAACGCCAAGGGCCTCATCTGAAATTACTCTGAATGCATATAGAAGTTATAGAAGAGTCTTATCTAAAAAATGAAATCACTTATTTTTCATAGTAAGTTAGAGGTAAATTTGGTCCGTTTCTGTTCATTTTGATATGCCTTAGACAAGCATCACTGCGTATAAGCGAATTTATACAAGGGGAAGGATGTCACCAAATGACCGAGCGGCCATTGCTTAGTTGCTAGAGCGTTGGTTTTAGTTTCGGGAGGTCCTGGGTTCGATACCAGTGGCCGACCATCATGGCCGAGGTTTTTCAGAGTTTTCCCCAGTCACATCATGCTAATGTCGAGTTGATGCCTTCAACTTAGTCCCTGGCCGACTCCTTTCCGCATCCTTTGCCGTACCCATTCTCAGGATGAGCCATAAATATCTAAATGTGTTAAATAAATAAATATAAATACCATGGAGCCAACAGGTACTGGGTTCACTTGTTGGTAAAATGGAGTTAATACTGCAGTCAGAGACCTTGTACTGAAGGGCATCACACCCAAAAGTACTATCTCACAAAATGTCCTCCAAGTGGCTAGAAATGTTAGAAATGCAATGAATTTATACAGACTTTAAATGGAACATCAAACTTTAAAACTGCTATTTCTCAAAAGTAGCTGAAGGGGACATAGTACCTTCTGGTTCTAAGATGATGAAATATGTCACCAAATATGGCCCATACGCTATTGTGACAGTGAAAGTGAATAAGAACAACGTAAACACAGGGAAAAGAGCGGGAAAGGAAAGGCTTTGTCCTTAACGGAAGGTACCAAGTCGTCGTTTGGCGTATAGAACTGAAAATCCACGAAAAATCCGTCAGGAATCTGACCCCAGGAGTTGAACCCCTAACCTTCACAATATGACATCAGCGTTGTTTCATTGAGCCACATTCATATTCGGATATTATATAGAGCAATATTATAAAGAAAAACACAGGCAGAAAGAAGGGCGAGCCTTAGTCTAATAGCCAAACTGCGCTGGTAAAATCTTTCTTGTTCCGATGTCACGCAGCACAAACCGACACTGCACTGCATACGTACATCCAAGTTCCGAGCACTCCACTGCCAACACTGCGTGTTCATTGTCTGCTAAGTCAGTCTTGAGATACTGAACTTGCCCTTTGCCCAGATGCACACGAGCTCAGATGACTGTAATATACGGCTATTTTCAATTAAGCTAATAACTGCATGTAATTTGTCTTTAAATTATCAGTGGACAAGATATCAGAAGATATATCGTCCGACCGCCAAAAGTCACCAACTCAAATCATCTTTGTATTCTGTAACTATATTTAATATATTTATTATTTTCTTATTCTAAGTAATATAAGTCGATCCACTTTTACTGAATATAATGGGTAAGTGAGCTATTGACGGGTATTCATTAAATTTAACAACGCATCTTTGCCTTCTCTTGTGTAGTCCGTTCATAAATTTCAGGTCAATTAGTTAGTTTATTTTCGATGATATTAGATTGAATGAATCAAACAGTTTTTTGTTAAACAAAGGATTCACAGGCTTTTGGTTGATAAGACTAAAAGGGGCTGTTGCGCCACATCTTGAATTGCGTACATGAATTTGTTCAGTAGATTAAAAAAAAAAAAAAACCCTAAAATGTCACATTATTTGCAGTCAGATGCACCTTCGATTTGTCGTAAGCGTCACCGTCTCTAGAGTAATATTGTACATCTGTGACTGAATATTGAAAAGTACTTTCAAGAATTTAACCAAATGTTGCATAAGTGGGCCCAGGATTTTGCAACAGTGAGTACAACAAGTTTTAGAATTAAGGCTCTAGCGTGGTTCGGATTTCAGTTAAAATTGTTCCACCTTATATAATTGTACCGCAAAAACAGGACACAAACAATCAAATCAATCTAGAGATACATTTATATTTTACACATCTAAAGCCTTATACATTGTATTGCATTATCAGAGGATGTATTTTTTCTGTAAACAGTGGAATACTTCATATTATTTTTAAGCTTAAAAACTAAAGAGGAGAGTTCGTAATTCTTAATACTGAAATGTATCGATACGCTTTTCTTTTTCATCCTAAAAGATTCAATAGTTGCCATTAGGAGAGCATTTACACGTTCTTGGCACACAGTGCACCTAATTTTATTTTTTACGAGAAAGTTTGGAGAATACACATTTTGCGTACAGCATTTTAAAAATATTAGGTTTATATATATATATATATATATATATACAGAGAGAGAGAGAGAGAGAGAGAGAAACAGTTCTTGAAAACTACTCAAATCAACTTCACGAAAGGAAAAATAAGTGTGATACTATCGGTTGAAAATGCTCTTCGTAGTAAAACTTCTTGAAAATCATCCATAAGTATAAAACACTTTTTGTGAAATCGCAGACTTTAAACCAGTTATGACGTTGTCGAGAATTTCGTAATCTTCTGTGCTTTTTTTGTATCTGCAACTGAAGAAATTAGTTCCTTGTGCATTTTTTCATGAATGTTCTCGTCTCGCTTATTTTTCTCCATTGTGCGCAATGGTCCAGAATACTTCAAAAGTTGGTCATAATTCATTATGCGCCCAGAGCCCTCCGTAATGCTCGTATGAAAAAGGTGTTTTAGAGTAAAAGTAGACATGTGAGTAACGAGAAGGTAATATTTTGTTCTGTGAATGAAATAAATGACTGAAATTTACAAGTGAAAAGTTGATAGATGCAAATGTGCAACAGAGAACATTACATTGTGGACGAGATTGCACTAAACAAGAATATGTGATGTGTACATGCACATGGCATAATATGGAAATAGAGAAAATAAAAATTGTTTCCCTTGAACATTGTATTAGGCATTGATTGCTGCAGTATTTAATCTGAATCTGAGACATCCGGAAGATTGGGAAGAGATTAGGCTTTCAGGGGTTTCCGTACATTTTTGTCTAGTTATTTCCTGCAGCTCTCGTGGGCCATAGATTGTCGCAGTGATGATATGTAGGGGCCAGATATGGTCAAAAGGCGGAAGAATAAGTCACCCATCGTGTTTTCCCTCGAGCTGGTTTGTGAGTTGTGCTTCCTGTGCTGCTTTAGATGGTTTTTATTTTCGTACCTATTTCAACGCTTCAGACATTTGCCCGATGGGCACTAATGCAGCAGAGATGGCAGGATGCCCGTGTACCAAGATCTTGTGTACAGTGACAGGCATCGGATATAAGAAATAGAGGTGTATGTACTATGTACAGAACATGGATTTCGTTGGTAAGGGTTGAGAGTTTATCCAAGTCGAGCTAGAATCCTGAAGACAACGTTTACATGAGCACTGAACACTTCTACAGAAGGTCTGGGTTGGTGCTGACGAAATCATAACGCTTGGCCAATGTTATTTGTATTTAAATACTTGCACGCATTGCTTCCGTCGTTCGAAATCCCGCTTCTGCCTTGTTTTGGCTCGTCAATGATAAGACTCAAGGCTTCTTGATCCGCACCTCGAACATGCCACGCTTCAATGTCAACCTTGTACGTCACGTGAATTAGCCATTCCATGAAACATTTCCAGACGTGGATCGTTGACCGACCGAATTGAAAGGAATCTTCCCTTTGTGTTCAACTTCCCTGTTGGAGTGTGTTCATATCTGAGTGATTGATTTGAGGGCTTCTACTTCGTCTTTGACATTTTGCACCTCAAGCGCTGCGAACTCTACTGTCTTTTTGTTGTTGTTGTTAAATTCTTACTGGTCGGCAAAAACGAATTGAGGATCTGCGTCTGTTCAGCCATATAATGAGAATGACTTTACCTTTGTTTGTGAATTCTTTATAACGCTGAAGATGTACCAGAGAGGTGAAGAAAACGTTGGATATGTTTAACATTAATGTCTAAGGTATACGCCGGCGGGTTTTTGTCTGTGTACGATAACTGTAAGTGTGGTCAACTCCCTACGATTCCCCCCCCAAAAAAACTCTTTTTCAAAATGGCTGCCTTTCTTCTACGCGATGGTCCTTTGGAATCAGCAATCCATGGACTTTTTCAACGAGGTATGACTCATCAGTGTAGGATAATTAGGACCATGAACAGATCCGTCAAAATAAAGGTCCTACGATTTTCATAAAATCTTTGGCGGGCGTGTAAAGGTTACTTTGTTTTACTATTTTAGAAAATGGGGCAATTTCGGGCAAATTTGGGCTTCAGATTTTTAAAACAGATTCTTGAAATTCTTCGGATTTCAAGTATTTAGCGTTTGAAAGATAATATTATCTAAGTGAAGCAATGTGAGACACTTCGTCAAAACTCCATGTGATGTTTAGGTGAATCATATCAATTTACACATTTACTGCCCACGATTCTTTTTAGTCTATCTACAGTATGGCCGGAAATAAAGTATAAGGAAATGCAAAACATGTACTATTGTGTGAAAATTTGACTGAATTTGACTGCACAATGTTACAGAGACAAACAGTCAGGTAGTACCATACAGCACCTGCTTAGAAACAGAACAAGCAGTACACAAAATATTCAATACACATGCTTCAAGTGTGCTCAGTCCAAAACCAAATGCAGAACAAGCAGTACACAAAATATTCAATACACATGCTTCAAGTGTGCTCAGTCCAAAACCAAATATTTTTCATAGCTACGCTGCAAGCTGTCAAACATGGCCGCAGTTGTGTCATGTGGAATTGAATGCAACACAGGTGTGATATTAAATTTGAGTTGTTCAATATTACGAGACACTGGATCACGGTAGACACGCCCGTTCAGTATGCCCCACAAATAAGCATCATGCGGAGTGAGATCAGGTGATTGGGCAGGACACGGGATAGTCTGCTTGCATCGAGATGTGTGGTCTTGAAAGTGATTTTGCAGAAGCTGTAAGGATTCACTAGCGGTGTGTGCAGTGGCTCCGTCTTGCTGTAATCATTGTGTGTGAAAACACAGGTTCTTCCTGTCCGATCGTTTTTTTTCCTGAGCGCTTTTTACGATGGTACAGTGCTGCTCTCGTTTACCGGGATTTTGTAACTAGCAACATCACTGTACGCTTTTTTGGAGGAGGTTTCTGGTACTCAAACACGTTTCAAAATCCGCCCACCACTTCGGCTACTTCCATATGAGCGGAAGTAAAGCTCCACAATAAATGTCTTCTCACGTACACTCAAGGCCATTACGAACCGACTTTCACAACACTTATTCTCTGCAAGAACCAAAGTCACATTGACACTGCCCTGCTTTACTTTCGTAATCCCACGGACGGTGTACAGTGTTGGCAGCTTTTGGTATACTTTATTCCCGGCCATACTGTATTATCAATCTTGCTGCGATCATTGATTTCAATGAGCTATAATGTAACTCAGCCGATTATGGTGGAATAATCTGAATGAAATTTCTGCGAGAGGTAGAATACAATTACACAATGTTGAAACAAACTCGCGCAAATTACAGTTTTTAAACTTTAAATATGGAGCGCCTACTTTCAGTGTGTTCCATCGACTAATGAATGCTTAGTATCGTGATCGTAAGTATTTTAGAATACAGGACCTCCTTAATACAAAGTAGCATGGCCGTGACCATTTTCAACAACTTTCAATTTTGACAAGGTTTGAGTTATTCTGGACCACTGTGCTATGTAGGAATTTTTAACCGATTTCCACATAATTTCACACATTTCTTTTCCTTCAAAATTTCTTTAATTTGTTTTAATGGAGCATTAGGAGTAAGGAGGCGAATAATTAAGACATCAAATATTTCTACATTCTTTTCACTCGAAGTTGAAGGATTAACAGGTTCTGCTAGGTCCCATCATTCAAGAATAGTAAGTCAATAAAGTAACTTCCTGATAAGCCTTGGTTGTATCAAAAGATGGTATATATATGTACCATGGAACCTCCTCTGAGACAGCCTGTGACTGGTCTGTCGTTGGTCTAAGTCATTCGGCGGTCTCGAGCATATTATCGTATTGTGTCCGACGATCCAGTATATTTCTGTACAGTAGAAAGTCATAGGTCGTTATGCTGTTTGCAAAGGTGAGACAATCTTCCATAGTTTATCTTTTTATACGCTTTACAGCTGAACTACTTTCTTAGTCTCGTGTTACCTTTTTGTGTTGGCTCTCGTTTGTTTGTTATGTGTAAACTGGGTGGGATGCGAGATCATTGATTTCTTTTTTATTTATTTCAAGATTGATTAACTTAAATCAAAGTGAATAAGTTATAATTTAAATCTTATGATTTTTAAATACATGATTTAAATTAAAATTAATTTTATTATGAAGAAATGAAATATTTCTATAATACGAATCGTATGTAAGCTCAAATTCATCTTTTAATCCTTACGTGATGATAGACTCTTAGTGATCTAAGTCCAGAAGAATGTGACGGGCCAAGAATTTTAACAAACAGTTCGATTGGTTTATTTTATACTCGAAATTTCAGACGAGAACGTAGGAACCCATTCACATTATAAATTGACAATTTGTATTACAAATTTGTTATCATGGTAATACGTATGAAAAGTAACAGAGAAAACAGAAAACCAGTTTTTGTTTACAAAACAAAAATTATTCTTTCGTAACATTACCTACTTAGAAATACTTCGCAAAATGTATTTGTATCAAACTATTGAATTTCTTTATGAATTGCTCAGAAACGATTTATACTTAATGAAAGCATAAAATTTAGCTCTGTGCGTGCTGAAGAATGGAAATGTAAAGCTATGTATCCACTATTGACTTGGTTGTATGGAATACTTCGTAGGGGGTTCCCAAATTGATAGTGCTACTTTGACTGCTAAAATCTAACCAAATTGCACTAAAGTATGTCTTCGTGAACTTAAATCCAATAACATTTCGTTTAAGAGATATAACCTAAAGAAAAGAGGCAGTTACGACTACAAAATTTGCAGCTAAGACTGTAAAATTCAGGCTTACCAGGTACCTGGAAAAGTCAGGGAATTTAGTTGTTAATAGAACAAATTTTCGAACTAAAGCAGGTAAAATGGCGTTCCACAAGAAATGCGCTTTAAATACACTTGAAAAAACCCTGCTTTTTACTGCGCATCTTCATGAAATCGACCCTCCTGAGTCGATTAAGCAAGGTTTCAGTTGGATCAGGCAAAAAATAAAAAAGTTATTTTTTACTTCTCTGCTTTTGACCATGCAAAGCGTTGTGAGTATATTTTTGTTTTACGACTAAACTCCCTGACATGTGAATTGTGAGAATAGGAAAGAGTGATTGTTGTTGAATTTTATAATTTGAAACATTCTAAGTGAATTTAATTTAATTCAGTTATATCAGGGCATTGTTGTTATTGAATTATGTTTAACGAATTTAGCATTTGTTATTATTGAATTATGTTTTAACGAATTTAGAAGCAGGATTGTTATGTGTGTCTGGAAATATAACGAAACAAGCTGTGCTGGGAATATTTTACTTTTCTATTTAGAAGATTGGGATGGAAATAAACTTTTCTGTATAAAGACGAATTTACGGAGGCAAGATTTACTGGAGATATACAGATGAGATAATTTAACTAAAACATCATATATGCAGGTAGTATGTCTTTGTTATGTTATGGAGATAGCGATGATGATGAAAGTATCCATTCTTTGGATTTATGTAAAAACTACTTGAATGTAACCGACTTGTGTCAATACATGGAAATACATATCAATTCATATATATATCATATATCATATCAATTCATATCAATTCTTGAATTCTTCATGCCAATTGTGTTAGCCTTAGTGGAGGTCAATAACTTGT